>WEDG01010637.1:0-20401 GCA_017591395.1 Schistocephalus solidus | reverse complement strand
GGAGGATGAAGATTTTCGATCAGCTTGAAAGCAACAGAAAGACGGGGGTCTATTATTTGTGCGTCATGCCATTATTTAACCATGTCTCTTGAAGACAAATAACTTAGGTCTTAATGTGTTATTCTTTTACAAAAGTTATTCCATATCATGAGTTTTGTCGAATATAAGACGAAAGTTTTACTGATTGGAAACCTGAAATGGACAGTTTTTCTTTCGGTTGACGCTTTAAGGGCGATTCTCTAATCGAAGCGGTGTTTTTTCTACTGCGCAGGTTTTTCCTGATAAAAACTTGATAAAGAGAGCAAGGAAGGATCACAAATCTGACATATTGGCCGAAAAGTGCAACGGTTGGCATCGTGGAAATTATTCGGTAAATGATTCTGTTTACGTGCATTCAAAAAGGTGCAAGCGTACTGTAGAGATGACCTCATAACAATAGTACAGAAAAATAAATGTGCATAAAAAAGATCAAAATCTCAACGAAAAATAGGTAGAGGAGTTTAAATTTACAGAAAATTTCCTCGTGAATGGAGAGCAAATACAAGCTAAAATTCAGTCTGGTATTTTACTATGTGCAGGAAGAGACTTAAAAATAGATAGATAAATGTTTTATTTGCGTACCCGAAGAGACTTAAAATAGACAGATATATGTTTTATTTGAGTACCCGAAACGAGTTTGAAGTCCTGTACAGTTAAGTTTGAATAGTAGGTCAGCTATTGGCGATGACAATTGACACAAATTAGTGTAGTCAAAAAATCCAATAAAAGAGCAGACAGTTACAAAATCTCTTTGGTCATTTTAATGGAAGAGGAATATCTTTAATGGGGTTTTTGTGGGCTTTTAAGGAGAAACAAACTCTCACTCCAGGGTGAAAAAAATACGCATTAATAATATTAATAATAATAATAGTTGTATTTAATACCGGTTTACAGGCATTGTCAGGTGAAATATTCAGTGTGTAGAGGCTGGCAGTGAAAAAAAAACTCCTGAATATATATCATTATAAGTGTTTTTCCTATTTTCATGTTATTCAGGAGAAAAAACTGCCGCCTGTAAGGATGATAGCAATTCAGATCAGGGAAGGGCTAACACAATTGCAGTCTGTATGCAGTCTCTGTCTTTGCTAGGAACCGGGATTCTGCCTCAGGCAAGAAAGCATCCGTGTGCGGTCGCTCACTGTCTGCCGAAGAAGTCAACGGGTGCAGGCTGCAGAGACGGTGCCGTATCCCTCAAGATAACACCTGGGATCGAGTTCAGATGCCGCGCACTCCGTCGAACAGGAAAACAGATTCTACCATGTCGGCGCCCAGAATTCTTGGAAACTGTTCTGAATGCAAAAAACTAGTAATGGTAATCTTAAACAAAGAATAACTCCGTTGGACTTTTATATTATGGGGAAGTTTATTCCACATGGCCATGGCGTTTATCGAAAAGAACCGTCGATACTTAACTGTGCGAGCTTATGGAAGAAATAAAAAGACATTGCGCTGACTGCTGCGCCGAGGATGGTCAAGCTGCCTCACAGTGATAAAGGGATTAAATGTACGATTATTCAAAAGCTTAAAAAGCAAAAATAGTCCCTTCTGCACTCGGCGAAACCATAAGGGATCAATGTCAACAAGGCCACAGCGTTCTTGATACGACAGATTACGGTGCTCCAACGATAAAATTCTTTTCGTGAAGAAGTGTTGGACCGATTCTATTTTCTTCCGTTCGCAAAAGCGCAGAAGGCTAACTAGAAACGAGCAGTATTCCAGGCCAGGTCTAACGTACATTTTATAAAGGCGAAGTCTAATATCAATAGTTTTAAAATTTCGGAGGATAAACAATATGAGCAATAAATGCGCCTATTCGTTCAAAACCACTTTAAAAAAACAATAAATGATAGGAAGAATATTCAGGAATGACTCAGCCGTTTGTAGAGGTCAAAGGTCCTGGATACCTTCAGATCTTCAAGGGGTTTTGTACTTTTGGTTCACTGAGCGGTTGTCAGTATGTATTGGTGTAGAGGCTGTTTTAATCAAGTCGACGAAGGTGATAAACAAATTCCAATTTGATGTCGTTTTGTGAGGTAATTCGGCACAAGAAAAATTCCCGAAAATTGCAAAGAGCAATTACGTTCGTGCAGTGGCAGTTTTAATGTCAGAATCAGCACAAGCGAAGTGTTAACGGTTTTCAAACTGTCCAAGCCGGAGAACAAAAAGATACGTGGCACCTCTAGTGGCACCTCTTTCAAATTCACAATTATTTCACCGCCCTGTCGGTTTTCTATGTCCCTCTGATATTTTTGGTATCCAGGCGATGTTATTTCGCTATTTCGAATACTGCTCGACAGCCAGGTTTTGTTAACTGCTATCACATCCAGAGATACTTCAGCAAGGCAAATTTTTAATTCATCAAGTTTTGAAAAAAGGCTTTGGGCATTTGTATACAAGCGCTTCAATTTTGTGCCAACCAAACTTCCTGTTGCATTTGACAATTTTATTGGCCTTACTGCACCTCTTCTGACGTCAATATAATTTGTTTTTTCCGTTTCTTGATGAGTTTTGGTAACACCTGCTTCCATAGTGAGCACACTGTGTGTTACGGGCTCAGTTCGGTCATCTATTTGCGCAATTGGTTGCTTGATGGTTTTGGCGTTATAGAGGTCACTGTCGGTGTCCTTAGTACAATCGGTTGGTTTAATGGCAAATTCTTATTCTTTTGAACTGCCTTCCTCTTAAAAATAGCCAGATTGTTTTCGCCAGCCTTCAGCCTTGACTGTAGTTCCAAGAGGAGATTATAAGTCAACCTGATGTAGTTCTTATGGGCGACTTCAATGCACACAGCATTCGATGGAATGATCTGCAGGCGCAGTGTTAAAATTAGTCCTTCGATCGCCTTTCACTTAAGACAACACTTGAAGCTCTTCTCACTCAACCTGTATTTTTTTAAACGAGAGCGCGTGGAGGACAACAGGCTAGTTGTTTTGATCTCCCCTGCACTAAGGATCCTGACAGCATAGACGAGGTATACTGCCTATCTCCACTTGGTCGAAGTGATCAGGCAGGACTTTCATGGGAGTACGGTTTATATTCTGTAACATTTGCAGTAAATAGAACAAGGTCCAACCTGTGGCGAGGAAACTTTTGGCAAATTAGAGCTGGGGCAACACGAATAGACTGGGATCTTGTCTGTTCCAGGACCGTAACTGATAACTGGAATTTATTTAAGGTTTGCTTGTTAAATCTAATAAATCCACACTGTGCGTCTTTAAAACATAGAACATCCAACCGACCGCAGTGGCTAACACGAGAGCAAGAAAGATAGATTAACAGGAAAGGAAGGATTTGGAAGACATTTCGTCAATCCATTGAACATTTATCATTGGAAGCATAAAATATTCAAAAGAGTGGGCTAAAATATCGATCTTCAAAAGACGACGGGATCCAGAGAGGGATTTGCTCCAGCGAGCAGTTCACAATCACAAATTACTCTTCAGCTATTTATGGAAATGCACAAGTATTCACGAGACTATGGAAGTGCCAACTATTAACGATATGCTCGTTCGGGCTTTGAAGAACTTAAAAATCTCAAGGCTTGTAACTCAACCGGCCCTGATGAGAGTCCAGCAAAGCAGCTCCTAAAACTTGATCGACAGCTTGCCAAATCACTATCCTTTCTGTGCCAGAAATCGTTGAATACCGGAATTCTTCCAACTGACTGGAAAGCAGCTAATATTAAACCGCTTCACCTCAATCTGTTGCAAGTTAACGGAATTGGTGGTCAAAATAAATTAATGATTTATTTAGAAACCCATAATCCATAACCCATACAATGCACAATACGGCTTCCATAGGGGAATATCATGTGTTATGAACTTACTTCATACGATGCAAAGCTGAAAAAAAACACTCGATACAAAAGCCACTGTGCATGTGGCTTTCATTGATTTCCAGAAGGCCTTCGATAGTGTTCTGCACCAGCGTCTCCTTCACAAGTTAAGAATGTTTGGAATTGAAGGCAAACTTCTTACTTGCATGGAGAATTTTCTCGTTGGTCGTTACCAAGTGGTCTTCTAGATGGAGAGCGATGAAAGCGCAATATAATCGAGAGTGGAGTCCCATAATGTTCAGTGCTCGGACCAATACTATTTCTCTTGTTCATCAATTATTGTGTACATGAATTAGACTGTGATTTTGCTATGTTTGCTGAGGATATAAAATCTGGAAATATATCCACAATGCTGCCGATGGAGACGATTTGCAAGAAAATATTTGTCGATTGGACGAATGGTCCTGCAGATGGCTCTTGTCCTTAAGCACAAGCAAATGTACCCTCCTGTATCTAGAAAATCGAAATCAGGTCACTGATGTGCGACCCTACTGTTTTAATGGTATGCCATTCCGAAAAGCAGAAAGACAGAAAGTTCTCGTCTTTTGAATGACAGACAATCTTAAGCCGTTTACGCAATGTTGCAAGTCGGCTATATCCGCCAATTCAATGCTGTACGCTATCAAGACGGAATTCAACGTTTCGATGAAGACTGCTTTTCTAAAGTTTTTGGTGAGTCTGTTGGGCCACATCTTTAATATGCGATCCAAGCCTCGCGACAGTGGACCCAACAGAACTAAAACATGCTCAAATGAGTGCAGCGGCAAGCCACAAAATAATTAAGAGTTCAAGATGCACTGCCATATGAGATCAGCCTAAATAACCTAAAGCTCCGTCCTCTGAGTTAGAGGACGTTGCACGGGGCATGATACAAACCTTCCGTTACGAGCGTGACATCGATTTTGCCCTCCTTTGTGATGAATATATCTACTTGCCAATACGAAAAATCTCCGAGGTCATCCATTCAAACTAAGTGTGCCCCAAGTAAGATTGGATATGAGGAAGTATTTTTTTCACCAACTGTGGAATAACTTACCTAAGGCGATTGAAATGTCCCAGTCTGTGGATACATTCAAACATCGGGTAAACATACATTTTTTGCAGCACCACGAATACTATGTGACTGCTTTACCTTTAAAATATCAGTTTGCTACTTAAATCTGCCTTGACTGCCCTCAAATATAACTTCTTTATATTCTCCTAATTCTTGCGATTTTAATGTAACAAATACGGATTTCAAAGGTTTTAACTTTTTTATTTTAAAAAATACACAGAGCACTGAATTTTACAATGGCTAGCCGCTTTTCTTTGAACCAAGTCAGAGCCTTCTTAAAAATGCGTTCTATCAAGGGCAGAACAGAAATGTCATTTTGCAGATGAAATCAACGAGAGTTTACGTAATATAGGTCAGAAAGATACTCGAAGATAAACCTGCTCAGTGACATAAATAACTATCTTACTGGAAAAAAAAACGAGAAATAAGTGGATCCAAATTTCTTAAAACATGCAATTACAGGTATTCATATCCTGAAATAGAAAGAAATTAGATAAATCATGGAAATAAAGATTTATTAATAATAATGATAAGCGGCTGATCAGAAATCAAAGAACAAGATATTTTTTTTGGAAAACGTTAATCAGTTTCCAATTGTCGTGTAGAAACATCAACGTCGTGATCTAAACTCCCAACTAAGCCTATAGATGACGCTGTCAAAGGCAGCCACCGTCATATGTAGGCCAAAAACTCATAATAAACCTGTTGATGCAAGACGATACGCACATGAATGTCTGAAATTTCAGTGGTCAATATCAATTATGCACTAGCATCAGGACTACATAAATAAATAAAAAAATTGTATATTTAAGGCCCAGAAGGCAACATAATTCCAAGCTTTTTACCGTGGTTTTATTACATACAAATTGAATAATTGCTGCTCTGTTTGAGCAACCCTATAAACATTAGCAAGGCTTATTATAGTAGCCACATCCGATTTACAAAGATTCGTCATTTTTTAAACAATAGTCAACAATCTTTGGAATATATGTTATACTAGAAAAGAAGCGGTGTAACATCTCCTAAGATGAAATCGGGGGTAGAGTTCAGCGAGACTCCAAATTTTTTTAAATAAATATAGGAGAAAAAACTGCTTTCAAAAAAATAAATAGCTAGAGTTGATAGGATTGGTACGATGCAGTGAGATAGGACCGTGATGTTGATGACAACAACCTGTGGTTCAAACCTCTCTCCCAACGGTTTTTTTAGTCAGATTTTTCACCTGCGGAGAGAGAAATTTAGAGGGCTCAAATTAGAACTCCTCAAGCGATCCAGACTAGGCAAAAGAAGTCTCAAAATCTGGAATGGAAAAAGTACACAAACCCAGAGGTTATTTCTCTGGAGAAAGCCATGACACTGGGTAAAGAGGGCAGCCAGATCACAATAAAATACTGCTCACTGCAACAAGTGTCCGGTAACATATTGACCTCCAGTTCGATCAAAAATCAGTAGCTTTCTTCTCAGACAACCGATGATATAATGCACACGACCATTCTTACAATTACAACACAAATATTGTTTGAAAAGGTGTCCAGACAAAGCTACGCTTTCTTTATACACACGCACAGAGTTTTTTCCAGAAACTAAATGAACTGACAGTATAGATATATCGTATACACCTGGATGTCATTCCCATTACAGAAACGTGGTAGCAGGCGGGAATAGTGGATAGCGAAATTTCCATCGATGCATATCAACTCTTCAGTCATGACAGACTATATAAAAAGGTTGGGGGATATCAATCTACGTCAACAGAGCAAGCATATCAGCTGAATGCAGAATTGCTTGCCCTTGTGACTGTGAATATGACTGAATAAAACTAAAGAGGCATAAAGATCAAAATCTGAATTCCTTGACTATATACAGACCGCAAAATCAGACTCCAGAAAATGAAGAGATGATGTTGGAAAACATTTAGGAAGCAGCTCAAACTCAAGGCATAGTTATCGCCAAAGATTTAATGCACCATTAATTGACTGGAACACATTATCCGTAAAAGGATCGTGGTATTCCTTTAGCTCAAGACTATTATACCTCACAATGAAGCTCTTTCGCGTAGAGAATGTTAGAGTTCCAACGAGATGTAAAGAGGCTCAAATGGCGAATTGCCTAAATCTCGTTCTTTCAAAGGATCAAATTTATGCGGATGAAATTAAGTCACTCGTGCCGCTTGGCTAAAGGGACAATTTCATGCTGCTGTGGAAATACTGTTTGCTCACGAAGCAAGCGGAAACTTCTCACGTTCGGTTGAATTACGGGCGCGCAAATTTATCTGCCGTAAGGGATGACTTATCGTCACTTAACTGGCAAAAAAATCTAACCGGAAATCTGGATTTTTGATTTGACCACTCTTGGGGCGTTATAAACGACGCTACGCACCGAACTTCCCTATTAAACAGCACAAAAGACAAACCACCCTGTTTAGTTAACATGCGATTTGAGAAAACACCTAATCCGAAAAAATAAACTCTGGAGAATGTATGTTGCAACAATCCAACCCATGCATAACGTTGAATTTCGCCGAAATTGCAACGCGGTAAGGTTAATTATCCGCAGATCACTGAAGGATTATGAGGTTGAAATTATAGAATATACTTTTTAACTACATCAATGGCAGGTCGATGAATAAGGAGACGGTGGCAGTGTCCATAAGTGAAAACAACAAAAAAAAATAATGAAAATCAAGAAAAGGCAGAACATGTTAGTCAGTTTTTTGCATCTTTGTTTACAGCTGAAGCGGATTTTAACGAAGCAGACTTTCGAACAGGTAGTAATGACGGAGTCATTGAGGAACTCGTATTCACAAAAGATGTAAAGAAGGAACTTTTGGCACTTAAAGACGCCAAGTATCGGGGTCCTGATCAAATACCAGCAAAAGTACCGAATCAGCTTGCTATCGAATACTCTAGACCACTCTCGTGTATTTCCCAATCGTCCTTTTATCGAGGGATCCTCCTCTGTGATTGGAAATCAGCAAATATATACCCTATACACAAGGGTGGATCAAGAACTTGCGCTAAAACCCATTGACCGGTGAGCCTAACGTGCATTTGTTTCAAAGTGATTGAAAGGATCATCAAAAAGGCCAGCATGAAGTTTCTTTAAGAAAAAAACTTCATTGACAGTGCCCAAAATGGATTTCAACGAAGTAACTCCTGTTTGACCAATATGCTCTTTTCAATGGAACAGTGTTCAAGGTCATTTGATGAGGACACCAGCATTGATGTCATCTACATCGACTTCAAAAAAGCCTATGATAATTTTTCTCACCGCAGGTTACTCTACAAAGTCCGAAAATCCGGAATAAGGGGGAAATTGACCCAATATGATAGGAAACTCCAGGATAGGCCGCTCACAGTCAATGTGCATTGGCAATGCGAAATCAATTTATGTGCCGGTTTTTGGTGTTGTACGTCAAGTCTCCGTTCTAAGGCCATTGCTTTTCTTAATCTATGTAAATGATTGTATGAATGGATTGGACAGAAAGGAAGTCATGTTGAAGGATGACATGGCAACCAATCCAATGCAATACTGATGAACAGACTTGATTAGAAGGACTTAACCACCTCTCTTTATGGTCCCATAAATGGCAGATGAAGTTAAACATTGATAAATGTACCGCACTGCGGCTCAAAATGAGGAAGGCAAGTGCGATGAGCGACACCCATTAAAACTTCCTTGACGGAAGGTGCCTGTCAAATATATCCGAACAAAATGACCTAGGAATCACCATTTTTCTTTCCTAAGGCCCTTTGCTCAACGTTTCAAAAGGCGTCCAATGTCCTGTTTGCCATTAAAAGAATTTTCTTAAATATCGATATGGAAATATTGGGAAAAATATATGGGACGTATATTAGTTCATACCTGGAAACCGGAATTCAGGCGTGGTGACAGTGGCTGAAAAAAGATTACAATCTGCTGGAAAGGGTTCAAAGGAGGGCAACATATTCATGAATGGTCTAAAGTTTTAATCACACAAATGCAGACATGAGGCTCTTTACCTTTTCCCTCTTGCGTACAGGCAGATTCAAGGTGATCTCATACAGTCATAACGGCTCGTAAGAATTCAGGATTGTGCTCTGCACTTCGAAGACTTTTTCCTTTTCCACAACAACTTACCTGCGTGGTAATTCTCTCAAACCTCGAGGAACCTTACCCCACCTGTATTTTCGTCACGATTCGTTTTCGCAGCAAGTTTTCGTTGCCTGCAGTGGACTTCCAACGATGTCATACGGGCGGACACGACAGACCTATTCAAACATAAACTGGATTTTTATTTGCTTGAAAAATACCGTTCAATCGTACATGAAGGCACTGCTGCATCATACCAAAGTTTTGCACGAACATAGAGATAACGGTGAATAACTGTGCCTAGAGCCGAGTGTTGCACAACTATTTTCTTTCTATTTGACTATTTATTTCAATAATTTTTAGGAACATTGACTTTTTACTGGAATATCTTCGACGAGGCTAATCCCACCAGGATTTTCATCGCCATTCATTTTCGCAGCGAGTTTTCGGTGACTCGAATGGACTCACAGAGGACATCATAGGGGCGGACACACGACAAACACATTCAAACGTAAACTGTTTGTATATTCGCTTGTCAAATAATGGGAATTCTTACAGAAAGGAACTGCTACAGCATACAAAAGCTTTGCACATACATAGAGACAACGTTAATATATATTATGTGACATAGGTAACCATGGATCTTTCAGGATGTCTTTGCCTGGATTCCACTGTTACAAAACCACTTTTTTCTCCTTGAATATGTTATACACTACACTACACTATTGTAGCTTACGATTTTTATAGGGTCTCCAAAGGCAATGCCTATTTTCCTTAAATTTATTGAACTATATTAAACTAAGTGAGGGTTTAGAACGCTCATTGTCGTGGGAAATATCATATATCAGGCAGAGCTTCTGTTTTTAATCATGAGTAGGTAAGTCAATAAGAAATCGTCGAGAGCAACAGGTTCAAAACGAAGAGGACACAGTGGAGGTAACGAGAATATCACCGAGATGAAACCTTGTAAACTGCATTGTGTAACAGACCCGAACAACTCATGTTGTTTTACTCAGACCCTCTTCCGTTTATGTAGACGGGCTGTAAAAATCGACACACGCAAACCATCGAACACGCCGCCACCGCTCGATTAGTCGTTTTTATCTATCGCCCCTTCGTCGTTTAATCTATAATCGCTTTCTATTTATCGTATTATTTACATTCATTATATCGAGATTATTCGTTTACATATATTGTACACATCGCCTTAACTTATCCCATATATAACATCGTTATATTGATTTCTTGGTTATTTATCGTTCGCATTACTAAATCTGAGAGGTCCAAGTCTTCAGAGGACAAAGTGTTGAAGGATACTCTCGTGAAGAAAGATACCGAACTATACCCGCGACCCAGTAGTCCCGCTTCATCCCCATCGCCGAATCTGCCGAACGCTACAATTGCTCACCAACAAGGTAGCGAAAACCGCAGGACCCGACACGATCAGCCGCGAAGATTAGCGTTAGAGTTGCAAAAATTGAGGAGCACTCCAAGGATGTCAACAGTTGGCAATGATGGTTCAAAAAAGTAGGGGACTTAAATCGGCTGTGAAGATTGGCCCTGCAGAGGATAATGAAAACATATCTAGAAATCAATGTTATATCAAGGGAACCACCTCAAATACCATGGGTAACCATTTCGATATCCAAAAGTTGAGATTTTTGGATTTAAACGGACAAAAAGGACTTTATATATTCCGCAATTAACGGTTAATGTAAATTCGTATTAAAAACCGCCAATGCAGACGAAAGCCTAAATTTGAGTTGAATATTATTACATATAAAAGCATATTTGTTGGAAAAAGCAAGAATGGTAAGACGTGGAGCTAATGGCTTGTGAAATGATAATGGCGGCACAACGAGTTGCATAAGGTCAATCTACTGGAGGGATTGCGTTAATTCGTGGGAGATGTGGGCGAGAGTTAAAACAAGACAGGAAGCAGGGGCAGGTTTTTCAGTGTTTAAAGCGCGAAAATGTTTATGTTCACTAACTTACATCTGTCCATAAAAGAGATAAGGGATCCAGAAAGATAACATACACTTAGCATAAAATCTCTGCACATTTTCAATTATATTGCAAACAGAGGCATTCATAAAATCACACAGGGGACAACAGTCTTCTAAGACGGGTAGGTAAAACATGCGATAGGAATAAATTATAAGATTGAAAACCACATATCTGGGCATCCCTTGCAGAAATTCGTCCTGGATGAGGTGATTAGGCTAGCTTATTTGTGTAAATTTAACCAAGTTCTCTTATGGTTAATCATTCAAATAATGGACTGATTTAAAATCATAGGGGTCCAGGGAGCTTGTTGGGGCCGGAAAACATGAAACTACTCTTGGTTGCCGAAAATTCCATCTGCCAACTGAAGCTCAGTATGAGAGCATAAGTAGCCTAATGTTGATTTTATCAACGCTTCTATAGTCAACGTCCGTAGAAAATGAGTCAATGTACTTTAAATCCTCCGCATAAACGGCATTTGGTGAGTTTTTGAGTATCGCTGAGATTTAATTTACGTACAGGATGAAGAGGAGGGGACCTAAAACCATGCCTTGAAAAATGCCGCTCGTGATCGCCTGAGACGCCAAGTACCTAATACCCTGTGGCTGTGGTTAGACAAGAAGGAACAAATAAAGCCAACGATAGGAGTCCAGAAGCAAAGGGCTTTCATTTTCACTAGAAGACGTATGTGCGGTACCTTGTCAAAGGGTTTGCTCAGGTCAAAGTAGATAACAACTACTGAGTGCTGCTCATTTCAAATGAAAGTGACGACGTTAAGAAAAGCTAAGTGGCACACTTCACATGATCTTCCAGGTAAGAAACCATATTGTGAGTCACTGAGAAGCTTATTTTCTAGGCAAAAGTCGAGAATGTGATTGAAAAGATTTTTTAAGGAGTTTTGCTAGAGATTTGGTTTAGTGAAGGCTTCAATAATTATTTACGCCTGAACGAGATCCCGAATTGAAGAAAAGACGAATAATAGATTTCTTCCCTGAGTCAGTGGAGAATCCGTTTGAAAGATAGACTGAGTATAGATGGCTAAGGAATCGAGGCCGGCTGGGTAGTCTACTAAAAACTGAGTATAAAATACCATCAGTCTCCGAATAGTGCGAGTATTTTAAGACGAATTATTTGCTGACGAATTAGTTCTAAGGAGAAATCAATGTTACTGATAATTTTGTATGAGTATGGCAGAAAATACGGAACCGGTTCGAATTCTGTCGAATGATGTTTTGCAAAAAAGCACCAAACAATTTGGCCTTGCCAGATTCTTTGAGAAGAAACTTTTTTATTTTCATTTAGTAATGGAGGAATTTCATAACCTCCTATTGAGGAGAACTGCCGATGGAAAGTTTTACAACAGATTTTGCAGAGTTCAGCTCGCTGAATGCACAAGATTCTTTCTGTCCGTCACGTGCAAGACGAATTTTAGAGGCTAATTTGACAATCATGACGAAAATCATGACCAGATAACGAACTAGTAGATTGATCTTTCAACTGCCTCCTCGCTTTCTTTGGTTTTGATGAAATAAATTGAGAAAAGGTGAATTCCGAAGCGTGGGGCTTGGCAATTTTATTTGGCACAAATTTCCGGACGTAGTTGAAAATGACTGACATAAAGTGACAAAGAATTGCTGCGCCATTCATGGAGGAAAGATGCTGTCAGTCCAATGAGTCAAAAACGTTGTTAATTAAGCTAATATCTGCGAGTTCAAAAGTATTATAGTTAGGAGCGGCGCTAGTTTTTTTGGATAGACAATCGAAAGATAACAGTGAATTAATATATGGTTACCTTGGAATTGGTCCTGCTTAAAATCAGCGACGAGGGGAGCTGTGTCGTTTGTGAAAATGATGTCTAACATATGCTTGTCTTTCTTTGGAGAGCGGACCAGCTCATACCAATGAGAAACATTATTGGTATCTAGGAAAGGCTGAAATCTGGGAATACCAAAGTTTGAAAACCAGTCAATTTAGGGGAAAATGAAACATCCAGTGATTATTTTAATGTCAAAAGTGGACTCTCGAACCATTATAAAAGTTTTACAGATTTGTGCATTATCATCGGATGATGAAATACATCCGAGAATTGCCTTTTGTTGGAGCGACAGGATAAAAGACAGATTGACGCTTTATTTGCGTACCCGGAAGGTTATTGTCCTTGAAAAAAAAAAATTGATGCTTTATCGTGTAGAGTTAAGTTATTTGTATAAGGTCAGCGTATAAGCGATGCCAAATGAGATACATCCGTGCGGTCAATAAATAAATAAATAAAAAGAGCAGGCAATGGTTAAATTTCCTTGGTTATTTTCTGGAAAAGGTTTATGTTGAAGGGGGTTTGTGGGGTTTTAAGGAGAAAAACATATGTCACTCCTGGGAGAAAAATATGCTCGTGAGATAGTTCCGTGATGCTGATGAAAAATGCTCCTCATCGTGCGAGAGCTCATGTACCGACATGGGCTACTTTTAACCACCGTAGCTGCGATTACCATACGAAGTGACTAGCTATAAGCTTAACCGTC
The DNA here is from genome assembly GCA_017591395.1 of Schistocephalus solidus. Classification (NCBI taxonomy): domain Eukaryota; kingdom Metazoa; phylum Platyhelminthes; class Cestoda; order Diphyllobothriidea; family Diphyllobothriidae; genus Schistocephalus; species Schistocephalus solidus. The sequence continues at coordinate 6,879 of WEDG01010637.1, read as the reverse complement.
AAGAATACTTGACAAGAAAAACGTTTGCTTGCATCATCAGTTCGCTTATGGTTGAACGAGGAAAGACAAAAGAGATCGTGAAGGTCATAATATAAATGCCAGAGAAATTACCATGATGATCTCAATGCTTATTTGTCAGACCACCGACAGAGGAAAATGAAACGATCTTCAACGTTCCATGTTGAGTTGACACTAGGGAGAAGGTAAGGGCTGCAAGCACAATCTTCTTAAGGCTTGACAGTTGCGACGGTGGAGGAGGTTTTAGCGTTTGAAAATGATTAAGAAAGAGGAGAAACGCGAAGAGAGAGGGAACGATTGGAGTCGTCAATATTTCCAAATGATGGTCGAAATCAAGAGGGGAATGAAACTGAGTGCAAATTGTGTTATTTTTTTAAAATCGTGGTACAGGAAAGACAAAACTGCTCCACGAGGGGATATGAAGCAACATGGAATTTTGCTTATGAGCGTATTATGAAAGGATAATGGGAGATCCGGCAATTGTGTACGAAGAAGTCAACATAATGCGCTCATGGGTGTCATTTTGCTTGCGAATCGACGATTAATTCTAAAGCACGAACAGCGAAATAAAGTGGAAATTTTGAAAACATATTCAATTTCCACTAATAATCTGTTTTTATTAACCATTTTTACTGTCGTTATACCAACCAGCTGGAAATCTATTTCAGCATAAATATTATCCTGCGTATCTGGCGTACATTGCAATCCTATTTTTCACAAAGGAAAAAAACAAAAATCTCAACTCGTCATAACCTACCTTCCTCAGTACCCAAGCGTTGCTTGATCATACATAGTTATCACACGAATGACGTAAACATGCAACCCAAAGTTATATCCAAACAGGATTATCTGTCCAATTTACAGAATTGCAATGACTTCATGATGAAATTTGGATCTGTTTTATCTACACTTAACAACCTTTTCCTTGATAATATATCCGATTTTCCTTCTCAGGATTGCAGACGTCTTGACTCGCTTGTTCATAAAGTCACCAGCGAGGCTTTTCACAGACAGAAATGAAATCACAATTTTCTTCTGTACTCGGGAGGTCTCAACTACAAAGAGATGGTCAAAACGCCTCTATTCGCGTAGCGAGAATCCTCCTATCTTAGTTAATTGTTATCAACGATCGAGATTAACTCAATCTTTGCTCAAAGACGTCATACCTCTTGCTATTTGGAAATTAAATAATGTGTCCTTTGTCGAGATTTTATAGCAATGGAGCGAAGAAACGGGACTCTCCTGTCAAATAGATCATCGACTTCTCAGCCAACATATCACAAATCTGGGCATATTTCCGCTAACCTCATAACAGCGGTTAATCCATCTCCTCAGATGCCAGTTCTATAAGCCCCTCCACCCTTACTTTTACTTAATTTCCAACTAATCCAAAACGCCCTCTTACCCCCGGCCGATAAATTCATTTAATAATAAATAATAAAGTAATTGTATATTTAAGGCCCAGAGAGCCCCATCATTTCAACTTTAGTATCGCGGTATAAATAAATACAAAACGCATAATTGCTGCAATATGTGAGCAGCCATATTAACAGCAGAAATGAAAAATATGGTAGGCATATCCGATTCAGAACGATTTGCCATTTTTAAAACAAAAGTCAACAAACTTTATCATAAACGGTGAACTAGAAAAGAAGCAGTAAAAAAACTCCTACGGTTAAATCGGTGGCGGAGTTCGGCGAGCCGCCAATTTAAAAAAAAATAGGCCGCTGCTCTTAGGCCTCCCGCAAGCCCACCTATGGTGTTCGCAACCCCGTCTAAAGCACGAAGCCCGACATCTTCCCCATTAAGCCACAATTATATAGGCCTCCCTGTGATATTTTCAGAGCCACACCACACAAATCGAGAAAATAGCGTGTTTTAAATACATATCCACTCTCATCTCAATTTCAAGACCATTTTTAACCTTCACAAACTAACTCGTCCTGTATCACTACGGGTCAAATAATACCCTGGATTATATCATCTAAGAGAGGTCGACAGAATGACGTAAATCAACCCAAATCCAAAATCAAAGTACCACAGTCATAACTTATCGTATGCTCCTTCTCCAAAACTAACCATGCCTCTACAACAGGCAAATACCCCAACGATATTAAACGCTATACTTGACCCGATTTCCAGCACTTAATTCTTTTAACTGGTTGCCCTCTCCCACCAGCCTCTATCTTCCTTCTTGCTTCCTCCCATTCCCTTTTAACAACCAACAAGCTTCTTCCGTTCTTAACCCTTCTGCTGCTTTGATTTCGGAAAGTTATACCGCTACACCTTTTAGATATTCCTCTCACCTTTTAGGAATGCACATTACTTATGCAAATAATTTTTATGCCATGGGCATTTACTCTCCAAAACACAACAACTTACAACTTAATGACCCTCCTCCAAATTATTTTTCTTAATAATTTTAACCTTATGTAGGCTACTCGAACTGCCCTAGATGTCATTTTGCTTAATGCTAGGTCTGTTATAAATATGATAGGCCAACTGCGAGCTATTGCTTTCGAGCTGACGCGCTATAGTTTGTGTAGCTGAATCTTGGACACATCCCTTAACTTTCGAAATAGAATTTATGTTTGGTTAGCGCCTTGTAGGCACTTTTAAAAAAATCATTATTACGTTAATAAAAGTATGTCAGTGTAGATGAAATGTACAATATATAATAATGTAGACGGAACTGATCATGTTAGGGCAATAGTTAGCGATGTTTTGAAATAAATTTTGAACAAGACAATATGCAGTGAAAATTTCCTACCTTGAAAATGTAGGGGAATTTCAATAGACCTCCAGTTTTAAAAAGGGGGTAGGAAAAAATATGCTTCTGAAATTAAGGTTATGTTGTTGAGTAGCATTTCAGAATGAGATAATGAAACGTTCATATGGTTCGTTGCATGAAACAAAATCTCGCGTAAAGGTGTCATTGGACGTAAGTCCTCAGCATCTTAGGAACCGGACTTTAATTGAGATGATGAAAAGTATCCACGCATTAGTAAACGTGGTGGTTTTCTTCTCCATATTAATGCTTAATTTAATCTCTTTCCCTTTCGAGTTCGACGCAACGTTATTCTCTGGTAATTACTGCTTCACATCTTTTATCCTGTCAGCCTCATTCATCATTCGATGATGATGACGATGATGATGCTGATGATGATGATGATGATGATGATGATGATGATGATGATGATGATGATGATGATGATGATGATGATGATGATGAGGATGATGATGATGATGATGAACAATGTTTTGCAATTTTTAAAATGGTTTCAGAGTCCAATTTTGAAATGAAAATAATTGCTTGACATTTTAATTTCCCTGAAATTGACTGCATTTCAAACTTTTGTCCGCCTCGATTTCAGCCTTTCCTAGGTGCCATTAACTTTTGAAAATGTTCTCAGGTGTCCCACTCTTCACCGACGCACAATGATATTAAAGGCCTCATTTTCAAAAACGAACTTGCCCTACACTTAATTGGAATTTAAGCAGAGCACATTCCAAAGTGAGCATTCTTTAATTCATTGTAACCTTCCGCATGTCCATTCAGATTTGCTTAGCTAACGCACCTTAACGTGACTCGTCACTTTCCTTCGTACTGCTCAGTAATCAGTGGTTGTGATATACTTTGACCTCAGAAAGGCCTTTGACTAGGAGCCTCACAGACGTCTTCTAGTGAAACTGGAAGCCTTCGGTATCCGGCCTCCTATCCTTGTCTTTATTGGTTCCTACTTGACCAACCGCAGTCATAAGTTATTGGTACTGAACACCTCATCCGATCACGAGCGGCGTTTATCAAGGCAAAGTTTTAGGTCCCCTGTTCTTAATTCTGTACAATAATGAACTGTCCACAGTACTCAAATTTAACCAAATTCTGCTTACACTGATGATCTTAAGTGCATTGACTTATTTCCTAAGGACGTGGACAATGGTAGCGTTGATCAAATCAACAATGACCTTTTTATGCTCTCACGCTGGAGCTCCAGTCGTTAAATGGAATTTTCTCTTTTTTACCATTGTTTCATGTGTTTTAGCCGCGCCAAGCTTTTTTGATCCATAGGTCGAAATATATTGTAGCCACTGTGTTTCAGTCATATCTGTTACTACAGACGAATTAAAGGTAGGTAAGATGGCAAAACTGACAGGAAGTTTTAGGTAAGAAGACGTGTTGAGAGGAAGGTATGGGGTTAACGTTTGTCAGATGGTCTAGCGTTTGGTTGGAACTTTTTTATAAGATTTTTGCTATTGCCGTTGTTCGGTGAAAACATCAATAGGTTTGTGTTGCAGATCGCTTCCTGATTTTAAAGACTAGTGTAATGCTTGAGTATTTCAAAATTTCCGGATAGATGCCATTCAACTGGAGTAAGAAGAACAGGCAAGACAGAAGTATTGGAGCATATATCATATTCTTCAGTTTTCAAGGTGGGATTATATTCGTTCCATAAGAGGTGGTGTAAGAAAGTCGATAGGTAGTTTTTTGACAGCTACTTCGCTAAAACAGATCTCAGTGATGGTAAATGCTATTCTGTCGATTGTTTGGAGTATTAGCTGTTCCTTGATTGAATAGTTTGCTGAGAAATACTTGTTATATAAATTTGCAACTTTTTTATCTTCCGTTATTGCATTCCATGAGTCATCAATCACAATTATGAGACCTGCTTTTTTGATTAATTTTTTAATTTTCCGAAAGATTTGGGCGGTTTTTCAGAGGATTCTATTGCGCAGCTTTCAGCTAGGGTGCTCTTGTCTGTTTGAAATTTTTTTCAAATAGATCGTGAATTTCTCAAATTCGTCTGAGTGTGGGATGGTGAAGTTGTTTTTTAGTTTTTTTAACATCTTGGAAAGGAGTTAGGAAGTTCTGGCTACTTATACGGGGATATCGAGTCTATTAAGTTATATCGAATTTTAAAAAGGTAAAGAATAAGAGCTTAAGAGCTTGCATAGGGGATGTTGTTAGAAGGTATGAACTCTAGTCCAATAACGTTGTATATTTGTTCATGTAGTCTATGTCGAGATTTTACTGAGGGTATGTAAGTGTACATTTAGAAAAAAGAATTTAGAATTTATATCTGGTTAGAACCGGCAAGGCACTGTCTAAGCAAACATTAGTAACGAAATAAAGTTATGACAATGTGTGCAGATAAAATGTACAAATACATAACTTTTTGTGCTGTGTCAACAGTTGGCGATGTTTTAAAACTAATTTTATTTTTATTTTATTTTATTTTATTTATTTATTGCCAGGTTACAGGCAAGGTCAAAAAAATATACAGTAGAGGGTCAAGCTGACAGTGAAAAAAACTCCTGATCGTTGTTTCAGGTGTTTTCAGGAGAAAACACTGCAGCTTATTGAGTAATTAAAGCTCAGGACAGGGACGCGTTAACACAGGTGCCCGGTGAGGAACTTCTCCATTCAGTGTTACGGATCCGGTATTCTGCACCAGCAGGTATGTCGGCGAGCGGCTGTTCGCTGTCGACTGAGAAATAAGCCGATTGAGGTCTGCAGAGCCAGCAATATTGCCCTCAGCATGAAGACCGGCACAGGATTCAGAGTCCGTGAACGCCATCAAAACCGAAGAGAGCTTCCAGAGAGTCAGCACCCAAAAGTTTTGGAAGGTGTCCTGAATGTAGAAAACTAGTGACAGTTCGCGTAAAGAAGGGATAGCTTTGCTGAATTTTGATACTTCTAGGTAGATTATTCCAGATTGCTATAGCGTTTACCGAAAAAACTGTCGGTATCTAACTGTGCGTGCTAAAGGAAGAAAGAAAAATACATCTCGATGACAAGTGCGCCGAGAGTGGTCGAGGTGCCTCAGAGATGTAAGGGGGTTAAATGTACGACTGCTTACAAGTTTAAACAGTGAAAATAGTCCCTTCTGTAATCTGCGAAGCCACAGCGGGTCAAGGCTTGATAGATCACAGTGTTGTTTGTAGGACAGGTTTCGGTGTTCTGAATAGAAAATTCTTTTTGTAAAGAAGTGCTGGACTGATTCTATCTTCTTTCATTCACTAGCATGCAAATTGCAAAACCGCTGTCTGTAGATTGTAGCACATGATCGAAGAAAGAGAGCTGGCAAGTGTCACAAGACCTTTTTTCAAGAAAACCATGCTGAGCCGCATTAAGTAGGTTATTCTCTCTTAGCTGACGCATCATCTTGTCTTTTGATCAAGGTCTCAAAGATATTGGAGGCTGCTGGTAGTGTATTTATTGGCCTAAAGTCGTCAAATGACGTAGGTCAGCCGTGTTTGGGAATAGGCAATATGTGCGATTCCTTCCATAAAATAGGGAAATTTCCATTTTAACAGCAAGATTAAATATCTTATACAGAAGGGACGGAAATAAATCGTTGGCATCCGCCTTTAGAACACTCACCGGGACGCCATCTGGTCCTAGACTGTAAGATTGACGAAAACGCCGAATGGCTACGGTCACGTCCCAGAGGGTAAAAGTTATGGTTTCGAGGACGTTACCGGTCCAAACCCGCATGTTAGGAAAGGGAGCGACAGCATGTTCACTAAAAATTCTAGACAAGAAAACATTGAAGCTATCAGCAGTCAACTTAGCGTCACTTATCGGGTTTCCTAAAACGTCTCGAATTACGGGGTGCTGCGTTTTACTCTGCGCTTTGAATGTGCGCGAAAAGAGATTCGCAACATTTAACGCAGGGTTTCCGGCAAAGCTTACCTCATCAGCCTGTCGTTTTTCGTCAGACAGCCTCTTAGCTTCTTCAAAAGTACACTTTTAGAACGATCAACCATAAAATACTTAGGTCTAAGTTACACGAATAAGCTAGCATTAGCGCCTCATGCAGATCGAATTTTTGCAAAGGCTGCACAAATATGTGGTTTTAT
>WEDG01010635.1:0-102313 GCA_017591395.1 Schistocephalus solidus | reverse complement strand
TACACACCAACACACACACGACAGTTCAACCGTCGTAGTCCGACGATGTCAACCTCGTGCTCCATGAGAAAGTGGAGAAGGGACGGTGACTTGCGCTGCATCTACCGCACTCTTCTCCTCCCTCCCCACCTGAGTCCGGTGTCAAGACAGAGTCAAGAAGACCGGAGGCGGGAGAGGACGCAGGTGGCTGGCGCGGCTAGGTCCCCTAAGTCCTAGACGCCCCTAGGCGTGCCACCACACCTCCATGTTCGGCATTTGTTATGGGAGCGCAACCCAAATAACGCCTGCCATGCCCTAATGTGGCCCCCGTGTTGGTCCAACGCATCTACCTCGTGGCCCGCTTTAGGGGGCACACACGACGACAGTTCAACCGTCGAAGTCCGACGATGTCAACCGTATGCTCGTTGGCCCGTTTAGGGCACGTCAGTCACCTACTCCAAACACCACACAGTGGACTGACTGCGAGGTCTGAGTGTAATTGTCATTTGGCAACCTTCCAACCCACGGCACTTATCGCCCCGTGATATTCTTAAGCTCAGCTCACACATGCAACAGAGGAGTCACATGAAGAAAGAGCCGAGGATCATTCTTTGCGTCTTAATCAGCTATGCAGACTAAGAACATGTTTTGTATGGTGGTGCGTGTAATCATGTGAGATGCAGATGCTGATGACTAGAGATGCAGTGTGGTGTTCTACCCTCAGGTTTTCATGGAGACGCACGTGACCTAATAGGCCCATGCAGTGTGAATGTGCGTGGGTAGTGCGGACAGTTGAGTCGGGTGCGGCAGGCGTATGTTGGTGCTCCTAGCACTCCATTCGCCGGTCTCTGTGCGATTGATTCTTAAGTGACCGACCAAACCGTTGTGTGATGTGCATTTGCGGTGACAATAATGACAGGATAGGTCGGGAGGGGTTGTCTTGCTCGTACTTTTAGTCGCGTTCATAGGAGTACTATGGGAAGTGTTGATGGGTGCGCAAGATGTGTTGGCATCGCAGTAAATTCCGCTTCTGCATGGATGCGCACGTGAACTGGCAGGCCCATGCGATGACTGAATGCATATGGGCAGTGAGAGCATTGGAGGCGGTGATCTCTGCTGTGTGTTGGCGCTCCAGGTACCAGTTCGCCAGTCTCTGTGTGATGGATTCACAAGTGACCGACCAGGCATATGTGTGAGGAGAATGTGCAATCGCAATGAGGACAGGTTAGTACCGAGTCCCCATCGCTGGAACTGGAGGCGGGGTTAGTGGTGGTGGTGGTGGAGGTAGCAGGTAGTCGGAGGTGAATACTGTGGTGGTGGGAGTGCAAGTGTTTTTCTTCACCGTGATCGGCGCAGGCTGTGGAGGAGGGAGGGGTGGTGGTGTCGGTGATCGTGAGTGGCGGAGCATCGATGAAGGGGAAGGACCGCTGCAAAGTCCTCTTCTTCCTCCTCGCTTCTGGAACCGACTATCAGAGCAGTCGTTTTTCCTTTTGTTCCTAGCATGTCCCCACTTATCGGCAACAAGTGCGCGCCATGGCAGGAGGGGGCTGGATATAGCTAGATCTAAATACCTTTGTCATATCGGTCTCCCTCCCTAGTAGCAAGAGTATATCGCCCCGATAGCGAGGGGATATCAATTTTTCGCTATAGGTATATCACAGCTATAGCCGTCTTTGTCCGGCGAATTTATATCGAGGGGATAAGGAATTTTCGAGCTGCTCAGAAAAACGGTGACCGCAGGACGTACAGCATTACGCTTGATTCCTTTGCTTTAGCTAAACACCGGTGCTCACCCTCAAAAACCTTCAATATTACGTTTTATTTCCCCTGCAGTACGTTTTAAACCCTCTGTAATAGCAAAATCTGAACGACCGAAGGCTTAGTAACGGACCAAATAACACGGCACCCCATCGAATGAATGCACGCGTATATGCTGAAAAACATTTTAATACGAAAGCGTGTGTATAGAAAAGCGCGAGATATGTACAGAGTGGAGGTGGACTGCTCATAGGAAATATCACGGGAGTCCATCGGCGAGTGTTTCTGGATCGGCTGGGTCCTGGGACGATAATTCACACATTTTGTCTGTAGTTGAAAAATACTTAGTAATTAGTGTTCGATATGCACTCACCATTGGTTTGCGTGGCATGACTTTGCTTTTGTACACGTTTGGCCAGAATAAACAGTGACTTTTGAGTTGCTTGGTTCCGGCTGACTGGAGGTCAGCAAAAGTAGCCTTGCCATCGGCATTTCGTGCCATAAACACGTCTGTAATATAGCTTATCGCCGGACATAATGAAGCTTACCCGGCGATCGCTTCATACAGCTTGATCCTGAGGGAACCTCCTCATTTTTCTGCCTTTGAAATTTATATGCAGACTATTCTCGTCCACAAGGCATACTTTAATTACCAATGACGACGGCTGTGCATGTTCTACTAAATTCGGAGAAAAATTGACCACTGCGTCCTCATACGAAATTGTTCTGCCCTCCATCTAAACATAGTTAACAAAACAGTAACAAAAGCAAGCAGGCATAAAACAAAAAATGAGAGCTTCTCGTCCTCACGCCACGCCCACGAAAAATGGCAAGCATACGCGCGGGCGCATCCGGTGTCAAAGCGATAAAAGATTTTCGACCAATGGCGCCAGATTCGTCGGGAGAACCAATTACATGTGGACGCCTTGGCGAAATTCGCTGTTCGCGATATCGTCTCGATATACCCTTGCTCCTAGGCTCCTGAGATCAGAGAGAATCGGCGGGGCAGGGGACAGATTAATTAAAGTTGACGAGCGGAGCTAATATAAGTGCTTGACCTGGTTATAGACCCGTGGCCTCTCAGAGCAACGACTGGCTACAATGCCGAATCGGGATTATGCTTTTCAGCAATTCTCCCTAATCTGGCGACTTCGCGTTTCAGTGAGCTGAAATTGAACGCCTCATGCCCTCTGTTTTTGGAGTTTCTCACGTTATTAGTACTGGGCGGCCTAGGAAGCAAATTTGAGCCGCTGGTGTCAGTTGCTTAGGGAACTCAGTTTCCGACTGTAGCTAATCAGGCGCCAATACCTAACTGCGCAGTTTCCACTTTCCCCAAAATCAACCAGCTTTCAAGTTGGATTCCCAACCTGATAATTCTTCAAGCACCCTTTAGACGATGAATAGTTGTACAGTACGCTCCCACTTCTCTGTAGTCGTGAGTCTCCGAAACAACTGGGCGTATCGTTTTTCCATTCTTCACCTCAGGACAGTTGAGACGATAGATCCGCAGCAATCACTGGAACAGGTGATTTATCTCAGCTCAAGGCTCTCGTACCCACATTCAAAACCGCCATCACCGCGAAAACGCACCAGCAAACGACGATGGGTTGAAGCGTTAATCCGGAAATTTAGCAAACAGAATTCGTGTTCCAACCATCACATCTTCTCTTTGTCAACTGCATTCTTCAATTGGAGAAACCTGATACGGATTTACCAACAATACTGCGTGGCAGAGTGACTTTTCTGTTTCTAGAGAAAGTTGGATCCGTTCTACTCGTTTATACACTCGAAGACAAACGCCTCTCCCACTTGCTTCCACTCAGCTGGCGGAAATCCTTCAGCCACGAGTTGTCTAATCACCATTTCAAGCTCACCCGATCACCCTGAAGTTGAAATTTACAACACTTCACTGATGCTGATTATGAATACCTTTTGTTCATTCACATCCCTGGTCCCATTGGCGAGATGACTTTTAAGTGTCCACTATTCGTGACAGCTTTCAGCCGGAAAAGCCATCCTTCCAGGCGAACTCTATAGATGGGCAATCAGACGGCTGGGTCTGCCTTCTCCTAATTCTAACAGCTTATTTTGGTATGCTTGTCTACCATTGACCAGTTCGACCGCCCAACACGAGTTTAAGCGCATATGTGCACGCCTAGTTGGCCTTTGCCCAGCCGCCTTCACGGTGCAAGCTGCCTAATCGCCTGATTGTAATCTCGCGTCTATGCACGATCCTACGGGCGTTGTATACCAACAGCAGACGAGATCAATTCGTTAGAACACATCGATAACTGAGGGCGCCATTGCCTGTGGCTTTTAACCGCAGTCGAATGCTTTCCCGCTCCAGGCGCGGTAGGACCATCAGTGCTCTACCCAATGGCGTAAGCGTACCGATTTTATCAGAAATTGGTGACCTTGAGAATACAAGATTATCTCGCGTGTCTCGATCAGGGTGGAGCTGCATTTTACACCGTAAAAATACAAACCCTCCCACTTTCGCAAGTCTCTCGTGCGTCTGCAAGTAAGGGCAGTGATGCAAACTGTTTGCACCAGCGACATGTGCCCTTAATGATATTCCATTTGTGGGTCGGCGAAAGTCCAATTTCAATACCGGACGCCGAGCTTTGAGCAGTCAAGTAGTTTCTATCGAAACATGCACATTGATGGTGTGTGTCTAGCGTCCAGGGTCGTTACCTTCATAATCTCTAGTTTTTTTTAGCTGAGGTCTGTAACTCGCCCAATTAGTACTTTTATTTGGAGACTCCATCGAATAAATTGGGAGACGCGAAAGCAGTTGTGACCAACCTACCCGGTGATTTTGTATGACGCATCTCGCAAACCACTGTCAGCTCTGATTTCAAAAGCGTCACTCCAGCAAGGACAGGATGCCAGGAAATGTGCAACTGGTAAGAAATAAAGTTAGCCGAGCCGTGAATAAAACTCGTTCTAGCAAACAGACATCAAAGGGCCTTCTCTGCGTGTTCCAGGTGTTTGCGAGAAGACACACGCTGTCATTGCCTTTCCCATCAATTAGGGGCCTAGGAGAGCGCGAGACTTTGCAGATACAAACTGAACTATACGAAGTCTCGAGCGGGCACTCAGTGTAAATACTCAGTGACATTCCCAGAGAAAAACAGCTCGTTGAGAAACCATTGGTACTAATCGCCGGAGCGCCAGTGCTAAGTGTTTATATTAGTAGCATAAGTAGCGCAGTATGACCACACAGAAGAGGAAACGGTGAGAGTACTGAAGCAGAGCTAGCAGTGTTCATGAATTTTATAGTATTAGTAATAATATTAGCATTTATACTCAATATAAAAAGCACTGCGATGGAGGTGGTAGCAATAGTGACAACAGCATTGGCAATACTAGCACTACTAGCGGTATTACGATTGCAATAAATATACTATTAATGGAGGAGGATTTAACTCTTAGACACGCCCTGTTGAGGGGAAGATAACCAGAATGCCTGTAGTTAACAAACGAAGCGTTACGGGACGAGGGAGCCCATAACCGATCACTGAGGGCCTATCTACCATCGTTAATATTCCGAATCGAAACTGGCATGGCAACCAGCCCTGTGGCGCAGGGCGTTGGTGCGCTGGACTTCTAACCGACAGGTCGCAAGTTCGGACCTCAGATATCGCAACATATCTGGGCTTGGGGTACTAACTAACTGATAACGGCAGACTTGGCCATTCCAGTTGCCGCTGTCTTTACCGGTAATGCAACTCCAACAGGTGAAGTTTTTGATAAGAATTATCGTGAGCCGACTGAATTTTGAAAAAGCAGTGCGTGCTTAAATAAAGCAATTACGTTAGTGTGGGGCAAACAATTCACAGCTGACGACGGAAGTTTGTTCTTGAAACAAAAACACGTGGTTTCTAAGCACCGCTTTTCAAGGCACTCTTTCTATGAGCATCTCCTTTTTAACCAAAACGCGTCGTAACAGCCGCTTTCAAGTCGGAATTGGAGAAAGCAGTTTTCGTGTGCTTTTAACTTTGATGGAGGAACAAGGGTTACATTGTACATACTCGGATTGGTGGCAGTCCTGAAAACTGTGAGAAGTAATAGTAAAATCAGCAGGAGTATTAGCGGCCTTGTCCATCGCAGTAGAAATAATAGTGGTAATGGTCGTAACTCGAACCAACTCGAGATGAAATCCGAAAACATCCAGCGAATAAAGCTCTTATTCCAGCTGATCGCATCCACTTCTTCTCAACTTTTCACTTCCTGGGGATCTCGGATTTTCGTTTGTATCGGTAATGCAAACAATAATGGCGTTAGTGCCTCTAACGTTATTAATCATATATATACCATATATTGGATGTACTGAAATAATAATTGAAGAAGTGATTCAAGAAACAGTAGTCACTGTAGTGTAAAAGCGAAGAGATGTGGTAGCTTTCATTTGCCATATTTTATGTTATACACAACTTTCTACAGTTATTTCACTTTGTTACGCATTTACTTAACTCGCATTTACCCATACTTGTTTAAGGTGGCGGTTATTAACTGGTAACGCGCTACATTCCAATTGGTTTGTGTTTCGGTAACATTAACTCGACTTTCCACTCACTGCTTTTTCTTCATTGCGCGGCAGCTTCGGCTGTTCCGTCGTGGGATCCACTACATGCACCAGGGCTTTTCAAATGTGCATAAGGTCAATGTGGCTTCGGCTGATTCCGTCGTGGAATCCCATTATCGATCGTAGTTGCTCGCTAAGGAGATGTCAGGCGATTAGGGATTTACTGTTATCTGACAGAAAGAGTGAAAGGCACACTTCATTTTCCATTTTCGTCTCTTTGGAGCACAAACTCTGTGTTTCTGGTATAAAAGCGGAACTACCTTCAATCGTCTGCGCATAGTAGGGTTTCCAACATCACGAAAAGAATGAGTACTCTGACGGGTCAAGCGCCGTCAGTCACGCTTACGCACTCGATAGTGATCGAAATGCTCAGCACCATTCACTCGCCACAAAACCCGCACGAGGGTATGGCAGTTTGAGCGTGGAGGCGATGCTGACGAGAATATGCGGCTGAAGCATGGCTGCTATGACGGACGGCTGAAATGGACGCACGAACCCTGTCTCTGCATATGTTTTAAGTAATGGCAACGTGTAATGACCTACTGTTTCGGGCTTGGCTTTAGAAAACTACCTTGCGTACATTATGACAAAAGCAAAGCACCACTGGGTAGGGTACCGAAAGGGGAATGTGTACGAGCTGGAGGTCGGGCGGTGACGCTGCATGAACTCAAGCCACAGTTCCTGTCCCCAAGACATGTCGTGTATTGTGGAAGCTTTCGAAGCGCTTTAGAGATGCCTCACGCAATAATCCACTGCGGTGTTGACTGAAGTAACTTCCTGCGATGCCTTCACCGGGTCTCGGCCTAGGGCAATTTGCAGGTAAAATACTGGAAAAACAGTCGCCCACTTCGTCGTTAGCAGTTTCTCGCTCAGGCCACTTTTGTCACGGAGGCGCAGTAACTGGGCATTCGCTGCCCATTCCTGTGAACTGGCCCACGGCTTTTGCAGCGCACGATCTCGGACGCAAATGGTTATTAACGCCACCGTTCTGTCCGGTAAACCTATGAAAAGGCTTTCATGACAACCTCGCTAGTGCCTCAGGAAAACCCAAGTGCGGAGAGCCATCACTGCTTTCCTCGATTACTTGCGCATTTTTGTACTACTTTTTCACTCCGCTTTGTAAGCTCGCCTTGTTATTTCTACCTTCTTATTTTTGCCACATCAGTTTACTTTTAATTTTACTATTTCAGTCATTGTCATTCTCTCCTCCTCCTCCTCCTCCTCCTCCTCCTCCTCCCTCCTCCTCCTCCTCTCCTCCTCCTCCTCCTCCTCCTCCTCCTCCTCCTCCTCCTCCTCCTCCTCCTCCTCCTCCTCCTCCTCCTCCTCCTCCTCCTCCTCCCTCCTCCCTCCTCCTCCTCCTCCTCCTCCTCCTCCCTCCTCCTCCTCCTCCTCCTCCTCCCTCCTCTCCTCTCTCTCCTCCCTCCTCCTCCTCCTCCTCCTCTCCACCGCCGCCGCCGTCTCCTCCTCCTTCTTATTCTTCGTTTTCTTCTCCACCCTCCACCGTCCTCCTCCTTTTATTTCTTCTTATTCAAACAACATCGTTCGTGCGGAATCCAAGAGTAGATATTAGTTGGATCGCCTGGACTGAGAACCACAGCAACTGTAGTACAGTATATGACCTAACTCATGCAATAAGCGATCGAAAGTTGAGTGAGTAGGTTCGCGTACATTTTGTCTTATTATTTCCCTTTTCGAGCGCAGATTTGGGGCTCAAAAACCGCTTTTACTAAAAGGAGCACTGCATGTGCAATCTTATACATTGAAGGAAAACAGGCAGGATTTGAGCGAACTCGAAGGCTGCCTGGACATCCAAGAAGTTTCCTATACTATTTAATATCAGTAGACAAAGCCCATAGTTCGTGTGCATTGCTTTAAAGAACACTAATATAGGCATGAAAGGTTTCAATAAATTCCTCCTTGAACTGAAAATTTGATCTTAATTCAATAACAATCAAGCGAAGGCAGGTGTAAAGAATGACAGAGTTTTCCATAAACGAGCAAAGAATTCAGCTTTAGAACTTATTTTGTGCAAATTGCTAACATTTTTTTGCCACAAAACGCAGGAATAAACCTGGGTAACAGTATTGGTAAACATATAGAACGGGATCTAAATTTATTGCCAATCATTGAACACGAGTGCGCTTCGTTAAATATTCACCGGTATTTCAAGGACGATCTGAAAATAATTGTTATCCAATACCATAAATACCTATAAACAAATTTGACAATAGGATAGTTCTCTTAATATACACAAAATGGCATGCTTACGCTATCTCCTGAAAATTTTATTTAAATTCATTCGTCGCATTTTCAGCTATTTTTCACGTTTGCAGAAGAGGTCACTTATTTTACAAAAGCTCGTATCTCTAAACAAAGTAACATTACTTTTCACGTTTCCATTAGGTCTTTAAATTCGTTTATGGTTTGTCCATTATTATTTCAAAGAAGTTGTGGTACATGCGTTGGTGCCGGTTTTCCGAGTGATTATCAATCTTTAGCAAATTTCGGCATTTTGCATGATATCTTGGAAGAGGTGCACGGCGTATTGGGATGAAGGACATCGAGATATCAGCTCAGGTTGCAGCGTTACAGTAACTGTGAATTCGTCGATGCGGTTGGCTGGTCATGCCACGACAATGCACTGGTTTTTCTCATCGCACATACTGAATAAACACCTCGCCCCATCTCTGCCGCTCAGCTCTCATCTGTGTGGTTCTACAAAGCAGTGCTCAGCATAGCGCTCACAACCCCTAATCTCCCATTAACTGCCTTTGACCGGCCGGCCAAGTCAGCAGGGTGTATTTGGTGTGTGCCCAAAATCCTACGAAGAGGGCGGCAGGCAATCTTGCAGGCAGCCCAGACTACTATGGATTGTACTCCCAGGGTATCAAAGTCCTGACCCGGCGTAGTGTTCGGTAACCCGTCATCATGGTGCGCAGAATAGAGTTCCCTAGGCGAAGGTTCCAAAAGCACAAGTCAGGGAAGGCAGGTTAGGTTGGACAAGCTTTTTTGAGGCAAGAGAGCGCACAGGAAACTCAGCAAGCGCCGTCACCAGGCGTCACAGTCCGCCATTGACATGCTTAGCCCCCTAGCGCATGTGCGCTCCTGCAGCCAATCAGTGAATGAGGCGGCCTTATTGATTTGCAGATCTCGCGAGCAGCTAATTGGCAGGAAACTTGAGACGGATAAAAGGCAACATGGAAAAAGCAGCAGCGATAGCGACTGGGAAAACGGACTGCAAAAAACCGTCTGGAAGGACTTAGTAGTGGAATTTATGGATGCACTTTTTACCTCTTCGCGGAAGAGATGTCTCAGGAAAATAGCTTCAGCAGGTTGCTGATGTGCGACTTTTGGACTTTTAAATTGCACGATCGAGCTACAGTAGGCAAAATCGACAACCAAATCCGTCGCCTGTAGCTATAGTCAGCCGAAGTGACTGCCTACAGCGTCAGTCTGGGATGTTCGTTTTGTACTTAAACAATCCAATGACCAAACAGACCGAGAAAAGGACCAGTTAAGCTTGCATCAAAGCTCCGTTCTTTACATGGGGAATATTTTTGGCTCTCAATGAGATCTGTTTCTCCGGTAAGGACAACCAAATTCCCAGGTAGCAGCTACGCAGTTTTCTCGAGACCATATTGCCGTGCAAGCTCGCGGAGTCTCCTCCTCGTGGCGTCTGTGCTAGCAGGTGGGCAAATTAGTCGTCTTAGATGACTTTAATGCCCGCGTAGGCTGAATGACGCACCTTATGATAGGGAGTTTAAGCGCACCCCATCGGAGCTGCACAAACGCAACTATACACACGCACCTAACTACCACCTGCGATCTCTTGTTTGTAGGTCGAGATCACGGTGTGCTAGTGAAACAGGTGCTGTGTGATGCACAGCGTTAGACTTTCAGGGTCCTGAAAAAGCGGTGGTTGTACTCAAACCGCTACGATCATCGGGCCCTGTTTTGGAGGAGAAGCGGAAAGCCATCAGCGGAAGTAGTTTATTCTGTACAGAATCTTAATAGTGGTCAGAAGCCCCGACGCGCGGCAAGCTCTGGCTCTGCGCGCGCGTCTGCCCGCTAACGTGATGTGGGCGGGAGTGAATAAACGTCATGAGAGAGCGAGTCATTGGCCGCTTGATCAGTTAATTGGCCGATGTCAGTTTGCTGGCGTCTGTGATTGGCTGTCCCAAAGACAGCGCGAGAACTGTGATCACGTGACCTTTTGCGCGGCGTGGGTGCTAACAGACTGAAGCACGGCTTCGTAGTCTTGATGAGAGACGCCAATCCCCACACAAAGGTAACAAGCAGGCGACAGAGCAATTTACGAGGCTGTATAGGAGATTTGCTATCTCATTAAATGTTAACCGAATTTCGGAAATGTGGATTCGGTTCGAAAAGATGACGTAAGTAGAGGTTTTAATCGTAATTACTGTGCACCATAGTCCGAGACATGTCAGTCGCCTCAGGATGCCGACATTTTGAACGGGCTTCTTTTTGAACCGCTTACAAAAGCACGTTGCGGTGAAAATGGTTATTTACTTACTGTAAATTTTATTGATTTTTGGATGCCTTTATGACTTTCAAATATATTTTATAGACAATATGCCTGACAATATACTTTCTTGGTGCTAATTTGGTGGGAAAGGATGTCGTCGTCACCGTCGAAGCCTTCACCACCACGATCACCACCATTAGCCATAGCACAGGCCTCACTTTTCAGTACCTTCCTCTGCGTGCACGCCGACGCACGTGCAATATGGATTGTTGTGTGTATTTGCACGCGCATACGCTGAATCGCCAGCCAAGCATCATCCTCAGCATACGGCGCTCAAGCGACAATCGGGAGCTCCGGTTGGAGCGATCGCTATACCGAGAGAGTAGGCGAGAGAAGTCGTATCAGGAGGGTACGTGCGTCAAATTTAAGAAAGAGCTTTGCTTATTAGCAGAAGTTTGCGGATGCAGTGAAGACGCAAAATATAGAGATCACGCGAGTCGGCTGGCGGAGGTCAGTGCTGCACGAGGGAAGGAAGTTGGGGGTGGAGGGGACACTAGTGATCCAACATGACGACAACTCCGCCGAATTCCCTACTATTAATAAATCGGGCAGTGTTCGTTCTGTAAACACGCGCCAGCAGACACAACAAGGCGATATTCCTCTAGAAGTAGGCTTGAAGCGAAATGCCTTCCTCTTAATGTTAACTCAATTGCGCGCATCATTCGTATTAGGGCCGAGGCTGTGACAGGTACAGGTTTAACTCGCGGGTTCTATCCTCCGGATGGCGCAGCACCTGGGTTGGGTATGACTGGCTGCTGAAATGGCCATTGCATTCTCCCCGGTCTTTTTCTAGGTAATTTTCTTTTGCCTATCATACTAGCCAATGATCCGGAGCTTTCAATAGCGTAGGAAAATTCACGGATAGCAAAAAACGTCCGAATTGGCTCTGTTTTTCCCCTAAATAAACAGATCTGAAGTGAACTCCCTCATTAATGAACAGCATTCTGCGCATCAATTCAATCCAACGAACAAAAATAATCCCATAAAGTGTGGGCAATACTACCACCCCAACGTTTGATTGCGACATTTCATGAATTAGGCAATCTACTGTATTTACACGCGCATTTTTCTGAGATATTTTTGAATTTATAGCGGTCTCAAAAAGCAATTTTATTTTTCACCTAGTGTTGCTTTTTGTAGCCGGCTAGAAAATTCATCCGAAATCCAGCATCCTAACATAAAATATTAGTGGACTATTCTGAGGACGGTACATCAACCAAAAATAATCGAGTGTCAGCTTTCCGCGTCCCTTAGACTGTCTACGACGTCCAAAAATTGACAGTCCACACGATTCAAGCACGCCACAGTTCTCTCTCTCTCTCTCCCTCTGTCTCGCCTCCCCATTCCAGCTATCCAAGGCAAATGGAGGTGCACCGGACCGCACCTTAGGCGGTAGTGATGGTAGTTGTAACCACCAAAGAGGTCGATTTAGCTGGCCGTCTCTCCTCATGGCTCACAGGCCGCACGAAGTGCTGTCCAAAGGGTCGAACGTGCTGCACCAAAGGGAGTTCAAAGCCGTACCTGCTGACAAGGGGCGCTCCACGTTTGTTTTGCACAGGGTCGACTACTTTCAAAAAGCCAAAGGTTTTACTAGAGGAACGCCAGTTCCATGTCCCTTACGTAACCAACGCCGTAAAGACGCTGACACGCGATATCCATACAACATTTTGGGCCTTGGAAAAATGCAGGGTGTAATATCACCGATTGACTGACGTATGGCACGAGCAAAATAACACGGCCTTGGTTCGATTCGATGACATTTCACGGGTTATCTGTTGCTGATCCCGACTACAGACCATATGCTTGCCCACGGACGTTCAGCCTGGCTTAGTGAAGTCAACAAAGGCGGTCACCGACTGAGGACGTAAAGCTGGTCAACATGTCTTGTCGGCAAGACTTCCCGGGTAATGACTCCCATGACCAGTTGGCAAAGACTCGGACAATCGACCAGTGCATCAAAGGAAGGGTGAGGCCAACACTAGCGGGGGAGAACCCATCCCCATGGTACACGAGCAAATTTATTCCTATAATAAGAGTCTTGGCTTGGAAGTCTGTCAACTCGGCCAGTCCCAAGGCTGAAATTCAGATCGCAACGGCTTCTCATTTATGACATCTTACCCGCGAGAAATTCGAACCACCAGGCTGTAGCCTGGAACATCTGGAGTGGGGCGTCTGATCACGAGTGGCACGCGTAGACCGATTGTTAAGCTCTGTCAGCTACTGAGTCCACGCCCATAGCAGCAAGTCGGGTGGGGAAAGGGAGCATGCGCTAGATAATACGCAAGTCTTCCACACTATAAACTAATTCCTGTGAAAGTCACGTGTAATGTGTTCATTCTGTGGAGCAAGCAGTAGGTGCCGTTACTTGCATCGGCTGACTAGCAGGTCGCGCTGGTGTAGTTAATGAGGACAGGTAGTCTCACCATCGTCGCGTTCGACGATGCTCACCGCGAGCTCCATAACCTTGTGGTGCAGGCGACGGCGACTGGCGTTGCATCTACCTCACTCTCAGCGCAAAGAAAGCTGATGAGATGCGGAAACACACACAGAGAGACAGCAGGCAGCTTCTAGTTTAAAAAGACATTTTCATCTGTCGTCGTTTTTCGTCTTTAAGCACAGACATAAACGTCTTGTAGATGTATGTATATGTATATACAGTCAAAATTAGTAGCTGACTAATAGGGGTTTGCATGCAGATTAGAAAGACAGACACTGTGCGGCACGCAAAGACGTACGCAAAATACGACAGGAGAGGAGGTGGACGATGGTGGGGTTACCTGTTCAGTCCGCAGAGGTTACCCGCAGAAACTCGTGCGAAAAAAGACAAAAAGGACCAAAATCGGAGCACAAAAAAGGAACAGAAGCGTCCGTTCCACTCACGCAGTCCAACAGAGAGGAGAGAGAGGGGAATAAGAATAACACCCAGATCTCACAACATAAAGAGGGAAGAAGGGGCGAAATCAGAGGCGAATAAAATTAAGAGGTATTAATACGCCGCAAACACACACACACACCCGTGCTGATATATGTATAGTAATTGTTGGGAACCGTGAAAAACAAGGTACGCAAAAACGCAATGCAAAAATCCTTGTCATTTCATATCAATGGCCACCGAAGGTGAGGGGAGAGGTGCGTGCCTTGCGTATTCAGCCAATAGGAAATTAAGGAGACCGGAAGCAGTAGGGAGGGGGTTGGGGGAAGCGGTGAAAACACACACACACACACACACACAGAAGGAAGAGGGGCATCTGGCAAGTATTTTGTACTGGTGATGTGTATTGGCAATGGAGACACGGGTAAGAGGACGAGCAGAAAGGGCAAAGATTAAGTAAGCAATGATGGTGGGGGCAAGGGGGAAAAGCGTGTGAACACAAATGTGACGCAAGAAGCGGGTACTGAAGGTCAGCGGTGGTAGTAGTGGGGGGTGAAGGCAGTTCCAACGGGTGCTAGCGACTACTGCGAAGTCGTCAACGGTGGTATGATGTCCACGTAGTTGGCCGGAAAAGAGGCCAACCTGGTCAGACTTGGTGAGACGACCCTGCCACCAGTTCTCGTCCTCGCGACCAAGCACCTCAATCACATCGCCACGGCGGAAGGACAGTTCCTCCTTATCGTTGGCCTCGAAGTCGAATCGGGCGATGACACGCTGGATGGAGTGACTTTGACCGGAATTGCCAAACGTCTAAGAGTTAAGACAAAAAGGTGCATAGTGTGTTGGTGGATGAGCCAGCCCACAACCGCAGGCATACAAATGCAAATGCCAATGACTATAGTTGTGCGTACAAGAGATTTTCTATCTCATGAAATGTTAACCAAAATTTGAAATGCGCAGAATGACATTACTGACAAACTAGGAGACTGGAATGGCCTGTTCTGTCTTATTAGCTGTACTTAACCAGTCATGCCAAACCCCAGTCGTTGAGATAACTGAGGCTCGAAACCGCGACTAATTGGTTAGAAGGTCAACGCTCTAACGCACTTCGCCATGGGCTCACCGGTTTTCGATGGGAAATACTAAAATGGTAGATGGACGCGAAACCGATCGGTTACGGGACTCACTCGTCCTGTTGTGCCTCAGGGCTTTGCTCTTGATCCCCACCAGCAGCAGCTGAGCCTCGGTTGCCGCGACAACTGTGGCTGGGTATGGCTGCCTGATGACGGCTAATAAGCCAGAAAACTGACCGTGTCTCTTTGTCATTGTCGGTAGTGACACTCTGTCTATGATACTAGCCGATCTCGTGGCTGCCTGGTCGGCTCGATAGTGAGCCTTAAAGGCAAAAATCGGGACGAGTGAGTCCCGTAACCGATCAATGGGGTCCACCAACCATCCTGAAAAAGTGTTTTCGATTAGAATATATAACTTAAGTAGGTGTGTACTATTAATTATCAGTGCAGCATAATCCTAGAGACGTTTCAGGCACTTCAGAATGCCAGATTTTTAAACCAATCAATGATCACTGACGCAAGTCCACGGATAGGGATTCAATCAATCGATGTATCGATTTGGCGCCGGTGTCGACAGAGCCATGCGCAGTCACCTCAGACTCCCACGTCAGGGATTGGTCTGAGCCCTATAAGTATCATCTTTTTGTTGCTGCCGCTGCTCCCTAAGAATGAACTCCTTCAGGAGTTTGAAAGTCTCGAATAATACACAAATTGTCCCGGTACTAGAACAGACTTATCTTTTGCCCATGAAGTGCATTCGAAGGCCGGCATCCTGGGATTATTCCTCCCCCCAGTTAAGCAGTCCTTTCTAATCAAAAATGCAGTCCAGAATTTCGGCTACTATTGTGTAAGATCGGCAACTGGCTGGATACCCTACTTGTTCGCGACCTGCTTAACACGGTTTAGACCGGATAAAAAATCTATTATCTAATACGACAAGTCTTGTTTGGTAAGACCAAAACACTTGGTAATTTCAAAACAAAAGGATGGCGTCTGTAGTCGTTATTGGGGCAAAAATTCACACAGATTGGCAAATCTGACATTTAAAACATCGATAAAAACGTGTGCTGGCAACCTCGTTTTCACAATTTACATCGGGCTAAAAATAAATTGTCAAGTGCGGCAAGTCTTGTATAGTAAAATTAAAGATGACAGTACTCTCCTCTGAAAGACAAATAATCTAAGATGTGCACACTAGGTCGAAGACAGCGAGCAAAAGTAGAAAAATAAAAAGGGAAAAGTGGATTTCTGTTCAAAGTTGGAAACATTTTACCTGATAAAATTACTTATTTACATATTCAGCATACAAAAAGCGACATTTTTGGAACGAGCTAGATGAATAAGCAAACATCTAAATCAAAATCTAAGTTTAAAATCGATTAACGATAAAATTTAAGTAACCTCTATTTCCGTCATCACCTTGCATGGGTCAGGTCACATAGTGTATATGCACCAATACGAACATATGCAATGACGCAGAGTAACAAAAGACGCCGAGGGGATAATCCTATTTTTTTAGTAAAAATAAAGTTTGATTTCATATTAAATAACCCGCAGAATCTATGAATATCTCACGCAAAAAAGGTTGGAAAATCTTATCTATAAAAAGCGAGTGGCACTGCATAGGATTTGTAAATCGCATACACCAATGCGAACACATGCGATAACATCAAAAAAACGTGTTAAACTGGGTTAAGATGTGGATTTACACTAAACGCCCTACAAAAATCCTTGAACGTTATCGCTTCCCAGGTGGTATGTCAAACGAAGAAGAGGCGTTCATCGGTAGAGAATGTCCGATGCAAAGAACGGGTTGGGAAATGTCATCTATTCACGGCTAGAGCGATACTTTCTTGAACTAATACAAGTAGCGACAACACAGGGGTGTGTGTGGGCGCGCAAGCAAAGAAAACTTCCAGAAAAACAGTGTCAAATTTCTCAGCCGCAGCCTTCTCGTTTAATGTTCCCTTGACTAGTGTGGGCAAGTTCACATGCGCAGTGGAAGGCGTGAAACAGACCGTAGGAATGTGGTGCGCAGACGGGTTTGTTTTTCCGCGAGAATACAAATGGTCGCCCCGCTCTGCGTAAGACATTTACAAAAATGGACAGGAGGCAGTGGAAATTGCTAGTCTGAGCTTCGGAACTGCGTTTTCTCGAGTCCACAGCCAGATGAAGAGGGAAACAGAGGGTCGGCTGTTGCGACGCCTGAATACTATTCAGCGACAGCAGACTGCAGAGAGATGAAGTACACTTAGGGGTGTACAACTGGTTTGCAGCGTGCGAATACGTCCAACCGACTTTGGCTGTGGTGCGTTCGTATTAACCCGCGCCTCCTTCTCCTCCTCAACCACCACCAACACTGTACTTGAGGATACAGTGGTGACTTTCGCCGCATCTACCACACTTCACTCCTTCCACATCAGCCGTGCTAGGAGGGTGGAAAAAAGTGAGGACGACCGGAGATGCGCGTTTGGGCGGTGGCAAACAAAGCTAAACAGCCCATCTACGCGTGCCACACCCAACCCGAACCTTAATGACACACGAAAATTTCGTATCTCTGGTACTTGTACTTGTTACAGTTGCGATCATGCCTGATCTGGTTGGCCCTCGATCATGTCGGGTGTTGTAGCGCTCCATGCGTGACGATTCGCGGCAGCGAACCTGGACAGCTCAACGCATTATCTTCTCCAGCGACGGCTGCCAAATGCCGAAGGTCCAAGCACTGCTTCAATGTACTCGCAAACCCTGCCGAACCGGGAAGTCTTGAATTGACCTCCTCTTCGATGCCTCCAGCGCCAGATCGAGAGCAGTAGAATCGAGCTCGTGAGGCGGGTGACGGAGACCGTGTCGTCTTTCTTGGATGGCCTGAGATATCATAGCGATATTGTCGCAGCGAGTGCGGTGAACTACACTCAATGGATGGTCTTCAAGCAACGATGATCAAATACCTCCAGTTTTCGCTCATCTTTCACACACAAAGCCTAGCAAGTCTTGAATTGACCTCCTCTTCGATGCCTCCAGGTGGGCATCAGCGCCGGATCGAGAGCAGTAGAACCGAGCTCGTGAGGCGGGTGACGGAGACCGTGTCGTCTTTCTTGGATGGCCTGAGATATCCTAGCGATATTGTCGCAGCGAGTGCGGTGAACTTCACTCAATGGATGGTCTTCAAGCAACGATGATCAAATACCTCCAGTTTTCGCTCATTTTTCACACACAAAGCCTAGCATTCACAACCGTATAGGAGGATCGACCGGACGGATGCATGGTATAGAGGGATCTTCGTGGCGATCAAGACGTCGTGTCGGATCCAAAGGCAGTTTCTAATGATCCAGAAAAACCGGCGAGCAGCATCGATTCGGGGAAACAATATTGTGCTTACTCTGTCCATTGGGCAGCATCCTCGTTCCGAGGTATTTGAAGTGTCTATTCCTTCAAGTTGACAACCATTAATCCCGAGGGGGCCTTTTCCTGGTCACGGATGAATCTCGAAAAACAATTTGGTCTTCCCAGTGTTTATAGATAAAGCCGACCGAAGTAGCGATCTCATTCACCCACAACACCACAGACTGTAGAGCATCAAAGCTTGAGGCAAGCAAGTCGATATCAGCAGCCAGGCGGCGTCCGGGTACAAATTCCACACCGTCAGAATCATGTAGGGCCCTCCCAACGTTTGAGAGGCCTGCTCCATTGAGGTCCTTAATTCAAACCAATACTTCTGCCGGTCAGTCCTAGCCGACTTTACTGTCATGATTCGGAGTTGGCGGAAGGAAGCATCGCTGCAGGACATGGCCCGAGCCATCTGGGCAGACAAGTGCAGAGTTCGTCCACTGATCCAGTCACTGCGGCACCACTGAAAGAATCCGAGAATTTTTTCAGCTGCTCCATAGACGAATGTCATCAGTGCTAAGCATTGGTCACTGCCCTCTCTGTCGGCTCGGATTGTAAAACGGGGCTGGATTTCTGTGTTTAGGACCTCAGCAGAGCTGGGTTGCCAGATTTTTTGCGATATCAAGGCATCTTGCACGTGACATTTTGGGTGCGGATGAGAGGTAAACTTTCAGGCGTGTGCGAACGAGAACATGGTTAGATCCGTGGGCTTTAACAGTTTTGGCACCATGCATCGATCTGCTATCGTGAGCCCAGGTGCAGTAGTAGGTGAGGATTGTCATAAAGGCCATCGTAGGAAGACTTAACTGCAGTCTGACTCCCATTTCTCAGCAAAACTGAGCTATGCGTGCCGTAATAGCTAAAAAGACATGTTTAGTCGTAGTTATCAGGGAGCCAAACAAAGGCTCAGGGTTAAAACGATTTCGCTGTATGTTAACTACACCTCAACAACAAGTCCGAGTCAATCCGACTGAAATTTATAGTTAAAGGCCATAGGTATTGCTAACCGACAGTCGGACTGTCGTTGCCGACGAGATCCACCATGTGCCCCCCACGGTGTAGTGGGGGCACTGGAGGTGACTTAAGTGCGAATTGGTTTATAATGATGGCAGACTTGCGCAGAATCTACTGCACTCTTCCACCAGGGCCAGGTGTCAAGACGACCGAGGACAGAAGGGCTTAAGTGGCTGGCAAAGCGAGTGCCTGCGCTTAGGCGCGCCACCACCACCTGCCCCAATGCGTGACATGTGTTAAGGGTACGCAGTTCGAATAACGCCCGCCGTGCCCTGATTAGGCCCCAGCGTTAATGCATCTACCGAGTGGCCCGTTTAAGGGGCAATATGGCTAGCCAACCATGGTAAGGAAGACACCTTCGTTGCCACGCAACTGCTAGGCAGGGATAAGTTTGAAATCTGGAGAAGGCAGGCGGAATCTGCTGCTCAGAAAAATCGTCTGTTTTGCATTAAACTGACGTCAAGACGATAACGCCGAGGCCTAGTAAGTTGGAACTGCGTTCAGCTACTAAAATCGACTTTTAGAAGCTCAAACTGAAACCACGGTGGGGACAATATTCTCAACCCCCTCCAAAAAAGACGCGTAAATGTCGACCGAGTGGTAGGACGTGCCGACAACGAGTGTGGGTGATTAGGCGGCTGAAATGCCACAACGGTTAATTCGGTGGAATTGCTTTCGGTAAACCGCAGAACATCCACCCCGGTAGCGCGTTCTGTCGATCAATCGGGTCAGGTCACTAGAGGACCAAACATGCGCTTGTGGGGAGGGAATAGAGGGTAACGGGGTGGTGGCTGATTACCGATAACAAAAGAAGGGGAAATACCAGTTCGAGTCTTGTTGGAAAGCAGTCCTCATGCTACATTGTTCGGCAGGACACCGACGTGCCAAAAACCAGACTTGTGTGCTGTGAGCTATCGTCTGTGCCCACGGGTTACAAATAGTGGAGACGGTCGTCGGGGAAGATTACCGGTGAAGCTGACGAATAAGCGGCAGCCGGCCCATGCAGTGGAAATATCCTCAAGCAAACCGAGTGAGCTCTGATTTTCGACTGTCGCAAGCGACGACAACCACCGCGTGCCCCAAAGGAACAGATGCAACAACGGGGTGACTTATGCGTAAATTAGTTGACATATTGAAAGCAGACTTGCGGCGCGACATCTACTACATTCTCCTTCCTCACCCCACATCCCGCTGCGATAGCAGGACAATACCAAGACTACCGGAGGGGACGTAGGCGCAGCGACTGACAAGGCTAAAAGGTCCGTCTAGGCGTGTCACACACGTAACAGTTCGATCGGTGCATCCGAACATGTATCCAATGGCAAAGGTGGCGCAGGGAGGGTGACTTAGCTGCATCAACCCTCCCTCCTCCACCCCAGCTGGGCCTTGTTGTCATGACCATGTCAAAGAAGACCGAAGGTGGGAGAGGGCGCAGATGGCGAGCGCGGCCGGAACTGCCCCTAGACATAGCGCCACGTCTGGTTCGGATGTCGCGGAGTCGGAATGCCACAGAGGCCAAATTAAGAATGAGCCATCGCAGCCTGACTCTCAGTTTGACAATCGCCCACTACACACAAACACAAGCTCGGCTAACTGCGTGGTCAGAATCACCCCGTCAATTGACAACCTTCCAAGCCACCGCGGTTAGTGCAACATGATAGCTTCGAGCGCGTCAGCTTGTTTATAGTGAATAAAGAGGCGCGGAAACGTCGAACCCCATTTAGAAGAAAAGGCGATCACTGGAACATGGTGTTTATTGGTCCGAAGTTTCGGATTCTCTCTCGAACCCATCATCAGAGACCGTTGCAAAAAAAGGTTAAATAGAAAACCAGGCGCGCAGCATATATATAAAGTGTGGTTGCCAGGCAACCACACACCCACTAGCGTTGGAAGTCCTCGTGATCCTTGCTGGGGGTCGTAGTTGACGCGAAGATTGCTTTTGGTCCGTACCCGTCGTTAATTGCCGTGATTTTATCATTATTGTCAACGACTCACCGGTTTGCTTTCAATCAGTCGACTCTCATTCTCTATTCCCGAGTCACAGGTACCAGCCATTGTCCAAACCGGCCAGTTGACTGATGCAGGGAATGGGTGCAGTTGTTGAAATATCCAACGGCCTCGTCGGCGCGTACCACATAAACGACCAGATTCCCCAAACATAAGCACCAGGATTTGTCAAACGTCAGTTCGACCGTCGTAATCCGACGATGTCCACCGTATGCTCCACAGAAGTGTGGCGCAGGGACGGTGACTTGCGCGTGAATTAGTTTTTAGTGATAGTAGACTTGCACAGCATCTACCGCACTCTATCTTCCCTTACCCGTCTGTGTTCGGTGTCAATACATAGTCAAGAAGACCGGAGGCGGGGCACGGAATGAGCCGCACCTGCGCGTGCACATGTTGGTCACGCGCATCCCTCCATGTTCGGCATTTGTTATGGGACCTCATCCTCGAATAATAATGCCTGCCGTATCATGAATTGGCTCCCGTGTTGGTCCAGCACATCTACCACGCGGTCCGTTCAGGGGGCACACACATACCAGATAGACCAGGTTTCACTGACGGCGGTTCAGATCTCACATGACTGAGAAATCCCACCTTTAATTGGAGTCATAACGGCCTACCACCTGTCAGTAATTCAGTTACTCAACTATACTCACCATGAGAACTGACTTTTTCCCGTCAATGGGCGACCTTCCGAGTCACGATTGTTAGCGCACCATATAACCTATAGAGGTTACAAGCCCCTAGCTGCAATACGAGACGGTAGCCCTTACTTTACATTCGACAATGACTAAACCGGCAACTCTCAGAATCCTGGAGCCTCTGGCCTGGCAAGTACCGGAGGGGCTGACTATGTGTCTATGATACCGCACCCTACGCCACAGTTGACGGGCAATCCACACCTCAGATTGGCAAAGTTGAGAGACCGGGTGGATGATTTGAGCAATAACCGCCGTTTGAGAGAGCTTGGTGAGCTCACCATTGTCCACGGCTAAACCGGGTTCTCAGAGAACAGGAGGACAATGGTCCGCGGGCTGTGGGTGGGCTTGCCGTGGTTCGACGGCGCAGAAGGGAAAGCTCCGTCCCTCCCCACCCAGGGAGAAGGACAACAAAAATAGCGCGTTTCACCCTGTGCGACTACGGTCGCCGACCCCGGGATGGGCCAGAAGGCACACTCGCATCGAATCGGCGAACTGCAATTTTTCAGGTGCGCAGGTCGGCTGTCCGGGTGCAAAACTCCGAGTCGTTCAGGGGGACTCCTTACGCGGGGAAACCGCATGCTGCGAGCCCTGTGCCCATCATTATTGAGGCCTTCTCGCGCACAGGCATGCCATTAGCCTGCGCGCGCACGTCACTTTCGTGCAGATGGAAGCGCAGGGGAGGAGTCGGATGCAAGCGCCGGGACGGGGAGGGACGACCGACCGGTGAGGAGGGCTACTTTGGCATGTACGCCGCTGTACTGTCGTTCTCCCCCTCCGATTTCCCGACCAGACAAAAGCACCCGTATCCAGAGGGCCCGCTGACAGCGGACGACCGGGCGAAGTGAATTCAGTGTTCAACCGTGGCAACAGGGCGGCGTTGAGCAGACCAGGACGGGGGAAGGGGGCAGACACTAACACTGGGCGCCTCTTGCACAGGACAGTTAAAGGTGTAGATCATGGGTCAACTGCAAAAGCATGAAGTTCAGTAGCCAACCGATTCGGGGTTCAAGTCTCCGCCTGAATGTTCAGAAGTGACTATTCCACCCCGGCACCTGTGCCGACAGTCGCATGGGAACGAGTAATCGATAAGGATTACTTATATGGCCACGTAAACAGGACACGGGAATAGGAACGCCCCATCCCGCACGCAGCAGAGTTATTCCAGCGGTTTCCTACTAGCTATGAGATTCGAGTTGAATTCCCACGTAGAAGCCAAGCGCGTCCATCTACTGCCAACCGCCTTGTCCACAATATTTTCAACATTAACGATAAGAACATTTTTTTTCAAAGGGTGAAGTTATTTATAGTTGAGCAGACTTGCACTGCAGATGTACCGCACTCTTCCCACACCTCCGGTGGTCTTCCAAAAAAACGAATTCAAAACGTCTGGGGGTGGGTGTAGGTGCAGTAGGTAACATGAAAAAGCGGGCCGTCTACGCGTGCCCCACACAACCTTGTCCCTAACTTAAAGACCGCAGGCAGCAGTCAGGTGACGTTCCCGGGTCCCACATGAATGAGAATGCAATAACGGTCACATTAGACGACCTCAGACAGACAGAGCACAGGAATCAGATGGAATGGAAGCATCGACCACCAGAATACGCACCCGGAGGTCTGCCGACTGTGAAAATTAACTGGCAAATCTCGTGTGTACCGAATAATAGCAATTGCAATGGGAAGCCTGACACCGACAGTCAGTTAGAAACTCGAAACGCTCCTAGACCAGCTAGACTTACAGTCCAACTCATCAAGGAAGAAGTGGATAGGAACGCCAATTTATTTGCATAGATGGGGGACAGTCACGACCGCGACGGTTCAGGGGGTAGAGCACACAACAGGAAACGTTTTTGACTGCGTGAGCTCCTCAGAATGCCCGTTTCAAGTAGCATAGCTAAAGTGATCAGACCAGATATCTACAGCGATGTGTGCATGAGCCCGTTGGATCATAGCGCGAGGCCCAAAGTGACCCCGTTGGCACAGGCAGTAAGGCCATTATGTATTCATAGCAATTGTTCTACGAAGGCGGCGGCGAAAGAAGACAATCACGGCGGCACCACTATTGAGTGTGCATGCGTGGTGCGTGTGTGTGTGATCGTTCGCGCGTAGGCTCAAGGTTACACAAACGACTTGTTCCATTATACTGCACAGGGTTCGACGACAAAAAAAGACGCAGGGCAGGCACTCTCTCTTTATCGCTCGCTCTCTCCACGACGGATCACCACCACCGCCACCAGAACTGACAGGATCAAAAAAGGGCGTTTCGCCGACGCTTGGGTGTGATAAGTACACGGAGCCCGGCGTTGCGGGTCTCACGCGCCATGGTTAATACGGAGCCGCTAGCCTGATTGTGGAACGGGCCTGACCCCTGAAATACAATATGAAAACTGGGGGAAGGGGGTGCGCTGATGTGCACCTGATTGGCGACAGTACATGGGATAATTTTTGGCGGACAGATCGACGGGCTTCGAATAGTGGGGGTGACAACGAACAACAGCTCCTCAAGCTCGTTGAATGGCAAATGTCTTGTTTTAGCTAATTATTATATATTATTAGTATATATACGTTAGTTGGTCGGAGTTGCTCATGTGCCCAGTAGGGCACGACAATCAAAACGCCGCCTCCCCCCACCGCACACGGCTAAAGTGCGCCTTAGCCAAACCTGATCCCTACACTGCATCGGACTATCAACCTCAACCCTAGCTCCATCAGTAACACTAACCCTACCATTAACCGCCAGTTGCATGTAGTGCGAAACCATTCGTACCATGAGCGGTTCGGGTTTTTACGTGCTGCAAGGAGGGGCAGGGGGGGGGAGCATGGGGGGGGGAAGGGGGCAGGTAATCAGTCCCTGCCTGTCGCCTTCCAACGGCCTCATTGTATGATAGAGCCCGCTCGTTCGTAACACACGCGGGAATAGGAACCCCGGAAATACAGTTGGCTTTGAGCAAAAATGTCTATTTCCGTGTACCAAGGCGAACCTTAATCCTACCTCTAACCTTAACACTAACTACACTCCTCCTGGAAATTAGTGCAAGGCCCTGGGGGGAGGGAGGGAGGAGAGGATGGGGAGGAGAAGAGGTCTGACGCTTAATCAGGTGCATATTAATGACAGTCCTTCGTTTTGAGTTTTCCGTTTCCCCGGTGATGAGGGTTGACGTTTAGGTGGGTCTACACATATAACCCAAACTGCCGTCGGCAAAAAAATAAGATGCAAAAACACAATTATTTAACTAAAGGATCTGAAGGAATGTTTTATTTAAGGAATTTCGCTAAATCCAAACGCCTGCGGTTAAGTGAGGACATCGAAATGCACTTCATCTTTCATCCGAAAGCACGACGCAATTTAACGGAGAAAAAATGCGTCTAATCAACAGAAGCACTTTTCAAATATAGTCCTGCCTAATTAAAATAAAATTGCCGACAAAGACAAAAGAAGCTGGAATGACAATTTAAGGTTTATTAGCCGTCATCAGCCAGCCATATCCAACCTCAGGCTCTTGCGACCATTGAGGCTCGAACCCACGTTCTGCTGATTGGAAGTCCAACACCCTCATATCATCGAGCCAAATGCTCGTTGCCCTGTCCGGTATATTAAAATTGGCAGTCGGGCGACCACCGATCGCGTTACGAGGTACACTCTTCCCGTTGTGTCACGGGGCTCACTCTGTAGCCCCGCCACCAGCCACACAACGGCTAGTAATATAGGCAGAGTAACATTTCCGCCAGATGAGTCCCAAGACAGAATGGGTCGAGTAAACCCCGCAACGTGATCTGTAAGCGTCCTTCTATACCAGCTTTAATAGTCCCGTCTACTGCGCACTGATCAGCCACTTTAAGTGCGACCTTCGTAACCATTAATTCTTGCAACGTTGCAACTCGGGAGATCGAAAGAAGCCATTTTCAATAAAAGCGAAAAAAACTATCTTATGTATCCAGCCCCCTGCATGCGCATGCAATAAGTACTGCATTAAGCACCCGCTTGAAGCTATGATAGTGTGCTAAAAGCCGTGAATTGGAAGGCGGGATAATTCGGTCCCAGGAAATGAGAGTCAGGCTGCAATGGTTCCCTCTTAATGTGGCCTGTATGATACGCCTACTCAGCTGGGATCCGAGTCGCTCCCCTTTTTTGTTGTCGTGTCCTTGTTCATGCGCGAACCTGCGCCCCCTGCCATCTCCGGTCTTTTTGGCTGTGCCTTGACACCGGGCCCAGGTGTAGGAGCAGAACAAAGAGTGAGGTAGATGCTGTGTAAGTCTACTCTTACTATAATCCAGCACAAGTCACCGTCCTTGCACCGCCATGCTGTGGAGCACACGGTGAACATTGCCAAAAACTGTCGTATTAAGCACTCCTTAAAATCGAATTTACTAATTTAACAGAAATTTTCATGTTTTAGCAGTTCATAAGCAGTGTAATACCGTAGTATTTAGTGATTGCATTTTAATACGGGTTGTTCATTATTGGAGGGATGCTTCGGTCAATGCATGTCAGTCAGTTGCTGACTAATTGGAGATATTTGTGAATTAACGCATACTACGGCTCTCTTGGCTGTACTATGTGCCGATTTGTGACATAAAGAAGCAGTTAAGAGACTAGCAGCAACTTTGCTGACTTCAAAGACTACTCTGAAAAAGGGCAGTACTGGTATGGATTAGCCTAAGCTGCTTACGAAGACATAATACAACAAGACGGGAAAATGAGCTTTCACCTTGGAGGGCTGCGGATCCACGAGGGTCAGCAATCGATCCCGAGAGATGGTCGTCTTCTTGTGGTATTCGATGAGTTGATTGACTGAATCGAACCTGCACATCCAAATGAAGTACTTGCCCCGATCGTCTTGGAGGACTTTGAAGTGGAGGACTTTCATGCCGTCTCTGCAAGGAAGGCAGACATATAAACGCCCGGTTATTCCTGTGCTTGTGTTTATGCCCCCTAAACGGGTCGCACGGTAGATGCGACGTTATTAGGAATAGGTGTTAAAACCAAAAGTCACGCATCGGGGTGTAATGTCACACAAAGGTGCAGGCTCACGCTGCACCCTCCGGTCTTCTTGACGCGATCATGACACTGGCCCCAGGTAGATGAGGAGAGAGAGAGAGAGAGATAGCGAAAGCGTTAGATGCTGCGAAAGTCTACTACAAATTTAAACTAAATCACGCACAAGTCACCGTCCCTGCGCCCATCGTCGGCACAACGGTTGGATTGTCATGTGTGAACAGCAGCATGAAAAATGAGTTGGAGAACGGGCCGCGTAGGACACGCATAGACGGGTTGTCACGGCGCCCAATCCAATCACCAGTTGTCTGACAGACTCAGACAGTTGGATGGAAATTGGTGAATCCACTTTCACGGCGGGTCTGAGTAACCTGGGGGTCAAACCCAAACTCTTGGATCATTGAGCATAAGAGTATTAGGTTGGATGGGGTCATGCTCTGCCGGCTGTGATCGGATACATCAAAAGTCAACCAATAATGGCGTTCCTCTGTTTAGCCTGTGATATCGAATATTGTCGATAGCAGCCATCCGAACTGGGGTCTTTGATCAAAGCTTACTGACTAAAGATCCCAGGTTCGAAATCCAGATTATACCGACCCATTTAATTGATTGTTAGCGACCGAGTTGATGACCGTGGCCGCAAAACCAAATGCGTAGAGATTTACTGCACGAATATGATCAACCGCCTAAGGCCGTCCACCACAGAGATATGCCATCAAAATGACGGATAAATTCGATGATTTTGTGTCGACGAAAAATGACACAAAACATAAACGTAGGAAATGGTGAGCTACTTTTGCAACGCTTAGCATGACGCGAAATGCGTACTTACGTAAGACTTTCCTGTGACATAAAACTTAAGAAAAGCACGGCAACGGGGCTGTCAGGCTTCGGATTGATTCTTAACGGCAAGAGATTATTCGCTTAAGAGTCATGGTCACTGTGCAGTGGGATTTCGATGAAGGAGGGGCACGAGGAATGTATTCTCTCCCCTAACCACTGTGTAGGCCAGATAAATTGCAAATAATTTGGACATTGTTGAAAAATCCTTCCACGCAGCTGGTGGCTGGTTCAAGGTGATCGAATCCGGAAAAAAAAGATGCCGGCGAACATCCAATAGACTAAGGAGAAAAAACTGCGATCGAAAAAAATTACCCCAATATACTGGTAAGTTTAGTGAGAGCAGCTTTGGATATGAACCAGAAATGGTGCATAGTATGAATAAAACTCGTTCATTCTTCAGAAATCTGTCTCATTATACATTAGGCTTACTGGACGAAGACATGCAGACGACCAGAGGCCAAAGAATCGGGGGATATAAGTCACTTTTACTGACAGTTCAACCGTCGCGAATGATGAGGTTCACCGTTTGCCCCATGGAGTACACCCACCGGCGGTGAACTGTGCGTGAATCAGTGCATAGAGTGCCTCCTAAACGGGCCGCGTACTAGATGCGCGGGGCCAAATCAGGGTACGGTAGGCGTTATTCTTATTTGGAATGAGCTCCCATAACAAATGCCGAACATAGGTGGGTACACGTACCCAACATGAACACTCGTAAGTGCCGGATATGCCGCACCACCCACTGGTGCCATTAATGGCTATGGTGGGATAGGATTCACCTGCGCGGGAACCCACCTCCAGTCTTTTTGACAATGTCTTGGCACCAGGGACAGGCGGGTAAGGGAAGAGAGAGAGAGTGCGGTATATGTATTGTCCGTCTACTATCACTTAAAAACTAATTTGCGCACATATCACCATCCCTGCACCATTATTCTGTGGAGCATACGGTGGAAATCATCGGATTAAGATGGTCGAACTGACATGAGAAAAGCAAACCTGCGCAGCATCTACCGCACTGTCTCCGCACTCCCTTGATTCCCCCTCAGCCAACCGGGTCCGATGATAAGGCAATAGCAAGATGGCCGGAGGTGGGCTCGGGGGCGCGATGACTGGCAAAGTTAATCAGCCCGTCTACGCGTGCCACACACACACGACCTGATCCCGCGGCATTAACCAGGCCTATAGTAAAAGCGATTCAGACAGTGCCATATAGGTCACATTGCGAAAGGGTCAAAGTGGCCTAATGGTCTCAGTGTTAAGCACGTGAGTAAATCCGTCAGGTGGGAATATTTGAAGTCACAACCGGCACGTTGTGATGGCTGAAGGTACATCAGATTTATAATAATGAGGAATATGCTTAGGTGATATAGGGATGGATTCACCAGTGTCGGTTTGACCCCTTCTTTTCTATGCATCGGCTGAGGGGGCAAGGTCAGCGTCCAAAGCCTACCATTTGGCTCATCGGCTGCATGTGCCATCCGAGCCCTAGCTAATCACGGCGCTTAGTGCGCCGTGGCTTGGACGGTTGCCAACTGACGATTGAACTCTAACTTCACAGTCAGCCTTATATGTGTTTGTGCGGAGTATTCGACCAGTGTTCATAATAGTCAGGCTGCAATGACTCCTTCTTAATGTGGCCTCTATGGCATTCTCACTCACGTGAGATGTGACCCGCTCACCCCCATTTGTGTGAAATTCTGGTGTTTGTGTTGGGGAGTGGGTCGTGTATTTTGCACGCGCAGGCGAGATGCTTAGATAGGTAAACAACTGCGCTCATTCCCCACACCATTTAACTGAGCGGCTCGGACAGTGGCTGGGGTCTGTGAATGAGATGAGAGCTTAGCGCACTTTCCTCCCTATAAACAATCTGACGCGTTTGAAGCTATCATGGTGCGTTAAAGGCCGTTAAAGGACGATTGCACTCAGACCTCGCAGTCAGCCCAGTTTGTGCGGAGTGGCCGACCAAGTGAGGCTGCAAGGGCTCCTTCTGAAGTTGGCCTCTACGGCATTCTCAGTCGGCAGGATCCGAGCCAGGTGTGGCAGTGGCACACTTAGGAGCGCCTGCGGCGGCGGCAGCCCTCTCTATCCGTTTTCTGGACTTGGTTATGACACCGAGCCCCGGTGGGAGGGAGCGTAAATATACACACCCACCATAGCCTAATTCACGCGCAAGTCACCGGCCCAGAGTCACCTTGCGGTGGAACACACGTCGGATACGACGGTCGAAATTTACACGGCAGTAGTTATGGGTTCGTGCGGGTCCAGCGCGCATGCAGATAAACGCGTACCATGACCCAATCTACCCTCCCTCCTCTCCCCCCCGGTGTTAGCCCAGTGCACTTGCAGTGGGGGGGGGTCATTTGTTTACAGTAGCGCCACAGACCGCCACCCCCCACCAACTTCTGTGCATAATACTTGGGAAACTAGCTCAACCTTCCTTCTAAGTGCAAATTGGAGAAATAGTGTGCAAACTAACGTGTTACCACTGTCGAACTTCAAAAATAAAAAAACACGAGGGAGGCACTACAGGAATAGAATTGAGAAGGCAGTTCACCTTGATGATGTCGCGTGCGCATGGGACACACTAATACGCCTGGTGCGATTTTAACTCGTCTTACAGAAGCTAAATAAGCAAGTGACTTTCTTTGCGGGAAGGCGGAGGGTGAAATGGATGGACATTTCGTCCTCGGTGTAAAATTTTCAAAAAACATCACAAAAACGGAGGAATTTAATAAAAGCAATGATGAATGATGTTTAAAACTAAGCACAAATATACGTATATCGTAAGTCATTGAGGAGTTTTATTTAATACGCAATACAGCTATCCACCAATAACGGCCAGTGTATGAAATCAACTGGGCAGCCAATTGAGGAAACTTTATCAGAGCGCAAAAATTCACGAACCAGCGAAAAATCCATGGTCTATATCTATATGTGTTTGTATAGAAAATACGTGATAGAGCGAAACCACGAAAATTGAAGCGCGACATACCGAGGGATTACTGTATACTAAGAGATAGTAAAACGTGCAGTTTGAGACGGGTGTTATTATTAGCTCTGATAGCGTTAACGATAATAACGACAGACTGGTTAACTTGTGAGAAACTCGGTCGTCTCAGAGTGTTGGAACCGAAGACAACAAGGCTCTTACCACCTGGGCTACGAGGCCCCAACCGGGAGCTATGAATATAATTACATTTTGGATAAGTCGAACTATTCAAATCTGCCGAAAAATAACATCTACCAAAAAGAATGAGCACAGTAGTCGTCTGGTGGATTATCGATTGCTTAGGAAAATCCGCTTGGGCAGGCAGCTTGCTGCATCAAATTGGTGAATTCTAGAAGCGACAGTAGGTTGGGTGGGTGGGCGTTAGTCCAACCTTCGAGCACGATGCTGTCTACCACGTCCCAAGGCATGGGGGCGCCGGACTGTGACTTGTGTGTGAATAAATTTATAGCAATAGAAGACTTGCACCGCATCTGCCGCATCTGTCCTCCCCACCCACATGGGGCCGGTCACAAAAAGTCAAGACGACTGTAAGCGGGTTCAATCGCAGTGGTTGACAAACTTAAACAGTAGCTCTACGCGTGCAACACACGACACGATCCTCACACAATACACACGGGTTTTACAAAAAGGCAACGCAGAATTCACGTGCGTGATAGTTCCATAGAGGCAACATTTAGGAGCCATTGACCTGTCTCGGACAGGGCCTCGTAGCTCAGGTGGTCGAAACGCTGGGTGCAATAAAACCCTGTCCTTGGTGTCGGAAGTCCGAATCTTACCGAGGTCGCTGTTTTTTGCAAAGGGTTCAGTTAAAAAACTTAAATCTACCAAGAACCGTTAGTACTAAGGTTACTGACGAATAAAGAGTTCAGTCACTTCTTCCTTTAGCAGAATTAGCCAAGAGCATAGGTGGAGTTATTCCCGTTGGATGAAACACTGAATCGCTTAGACACGGAAATTTCGCCAGAACACGATTAGGACGCATGCAATTTCTCATAGGAGACCTTTACATGGACCTATGATCTAAGGTCAAAGTGTCCACAGGCAACAACCAGCATAGCCAGCGCATGCGACTTTACCACCCCTCAATAAATACTACATCCGACAGGTTCATTTTATTGCTTGGGTACTTCATCGAATGCTCGGTATATTCGGATGGTGGCGGAGTGGCCGTCGTCGTCAAAAAGGCAAGCATTAAGTGGTTTTCCAGAGACTGTTTTGCTGCGGCCGCCTACATGTGCCACATTGTTTTGACGACATACACACACTTCGCGCAAAGACAAACCCGGTCCTTCGGTGCGGTAGGGGAGGCAGTGCACTTTTTACTATAAGCGGCCAACATGGTCAGTTCTGCTGGTGGTAACAAGAAAAAAGTACACAGAACATCCCCGTGTTATCAGTCACATGAGCGGGGAAATTGTGTCGTCAAGAGCTTTGTTGCAAACGACCGTTCCGGCCTTGAGAGGATTCTTAAGCGAGCGTCAAAGTGAGCTGGCTGTCCACACCAAGCAAAGGGCGGAGTGGGCCGCATTTGCGCTGTCCAGTGTACTCTAGGAATTCTGATGCATGAACCAACAGCTGGCGGCGTCATGGCGTTTGGTACAGTGTTTATGTTGGCGAGAGATAGCGCCAAAACGGTGGATGTAATGTGGAAGAGTTGCACGCCGGACAAGCTGACCCATGTTTACTTTTCAAGCGACTCAGGGCCAAACAAAAAGATTAATCGTAGCAAGTGACGTCCACCACGTGTCTCATGGAGTGCATGTGGAACCGGTGACTTCGCGCGAATCGAGTGCCGACAAAGACAAGGGGAGATCAGAATGGCCATTTCGAGCTTATTAGCCGTCATCAGCCAGTCATAGCCAATCGCACGTGTGGACCACCTGGGATCTGAGCCCACGACATTTGGTCATTGAGTGCATCGGTGAGCGCATCTTCATAATTGATATTCCAGATCACAACCAATAAAACAACGGGCCCGAGGCTCAATGGTAGAGCATCCGACTCAATTAACAAAGTTCGCGGGTTCGAATCCCAGGTGGTCCACACGCGGGATTGGGTATAACCGGCTGATGATAGCTCGTCAGAAATGGCTATCCCGGTTTCCCTCATCTTTGAAGGTACTCAATCAGTTTCGGATATAGCGAGAGAGGTTTGCGTAGCATCCACCGCATCCCTCACTCACCTGGTTCCGACGGAAAGACGGGGAGCCAAGGCGACCAGAGGATGGCGGGGGCGCAGTGGTTGACAATGTTTGACCACCCACGTGCCACACGCGGCCTGGCCATAATATATTGCGTCAGGATTTTACAGAGAGCGGTGTGTGACATAAATTCAACATTGAAAGGTAGTCACTTCAGTCTACCCCTCAGCTCTGAAAAGGGACCCAGTTATCCCGTCAGGTTGCAGGTTTCTAAGTCAGGGCCTTTAGCAGGTCATGGCATGCAGGGTGGCAATTTTCTGCACAACAGCACCCCAATATGAGATCGCTAAAAGAATTCACTACAGTTATTGATGGGTAATTAAAAAGAAGAACCTAGGAAATATCTAACAGTACTTAAGGGCACGAAAACATAATGGAGCGCATTGACTGGTTGACTGGCACACAGCCCGAGTGAAGGCCGACCACGAAATATCACGTTCGTCGTGTAAATACAGTTATGCCAAACACACACACACACAACATGCACGGCTCCCGTGACAACCAAAGTCGCGTCCAGTGAAAACGAAACAAGTCTGTCACCTGAGAGCGTAGTACATGTAAGCACAGCTAGTAACAAGCGTATTCTGCCGTTACACCGTGGTAGACAACGATTGCGGCGAGACACACACGGCAGTTCGACCGTCGTAGTCCACCGTATGCTCCACAGAAGGGTAGCGCACAGGAACGGTGACTTGCGCGTGGATTAATTTTAAGTGAAAGTAGACTTTCACTGCATCTATTGCACTCTCTCTCTCTCTCTTCGCTTACCCACCGGTACCCGATGTCAAAACATTGTCAAGAAGACCGGAGGCAGGGTCGGGCACAGGTGAATCATATCACACCATAACCAAAAATGGCAACAGTGGGTGGTCCGGCCTGAGCTGGCACCTAAGCGTAACCATGTTTCGCACGTGCACCACCCCCTTCCCTATGTTCGGCATTTGTTATGGGAGCCTGCCGTACCCTGATTCGATCCCCGTTTTTGGTCAAGCGGATCTACCACACGGCCCGTTTAGAGGGTAAAACACACACATGAATACGAAACATGACAGTCCGCAGTCTCGGGAGGATGCCTGACTCTGACACTACCCTCGACGGGATAGTAACGGCATTGCGGAGAAAAAAGCTCAAAGAAGTCGCATGTTCCCGTCCCTTATGTCGCTAGGTCGGCAGGCTAGCACGCAAGTGGTCTTTAGAGAGAAAAACGACGACTATCTGCCCTCAATGCGGGGTTGAAGTCAGCATGCACGATAAGAGGAGGCGAGGGGAGGGGTTAATGGTTGGCATGCAGCCAAATGGTGTGCCTTCTGTGAGGCGTCAAGTGGGCAGTAAACGCAGAGCGTAGCAAACGCAGACGTCGAAACAGTGGTGCCGCTGGCTTCGCTTAGCAAGGCACGATGACGGTGATGTCAACACAGACACACACACACACCCTCTTCTTCCTGATGACTCATTCAAAGTATACGGGGATAAGAAAAAAACACGGGATGATGGGGGAAGGCTAACGACCAGGCAGGAGGCTCTTCAAAAGCAGTGGCGTCGACTGTAGACGCAAAAAGAACACTGGGCTCGAACGCGCAAATAGCGGTCAGGGATGGAGTCATAGCGATACGAAAATGCGGGGGGGGGGAGGAAGTCAGAGAGAAGATGGGAATGAAGGCTTGGGCGAGAATGAAGGAAGTCGGCAGCAGGGGGGGGGGGGGGGGGGGGGGCATAATGAAAGGTGTCCAATCGCATGACAGCAACTAAACTAATCATGAAACCATCAATTAGAAGCAGGTTGTCAGCTCCAAGATTAGGATTTGACAGCCGGATAGCGCAAAAGCACAACCCATCGGATCTTAATCTCACACCCGAGTGGGTAAACAGAGTGAAGAGCTTCTGTTAACTTCCCACTGAAGTTAAGAGGAAAAATTCAAAACACCTGCGGTGGTCAGTCGCCTAAGTCACCATCAAGGCCTGGTAGGAAGTCTGATACTTACTCCTGGGTTGCCTGTACCGAAATGTCGCACCACCAATCCGAGCGCATGAAGGAACACCCTGTAAGTTGTTCTCAGCGAAAAACAACACAGGTGGAATTATCATTTCTGGGTTGATGTGACGGAGACACGACTGCTGGAACAAGAGTTTTATTCGCTTGAGGTTTCGGATTCACATTCAAATCCATCCTCAGAGACTGAACCAGATGTGTTTGCACAAGTTGCAATGTTTGCACACGTGCCCCGCATTCATCGCCGACGGATGCACTTGGCGCGATAATTGCGGCGCTGACACACAGAGGAACAGTGTACGCCTACGCGCTCACGGTTCAAGTGGTTGGTCAGTACGGTCCCGTCGAACATGAATGTGCGGCCGGGTCCCGTTGAATACGCGAGTCCGAAACGTCAGGCAGATAAAACTTCTTCCATTAGATGTTTAAAATTTTTCCTTTAGTCTACTCTCCCTTATATTACTATAAAAAGCCTGATGATGAATAAGCATAAGTGTACGTCGATTAAACTTCTTCAAAAAAATTTGTTTCGCAATCTGGTCTCTTGCAGCAGGGTTTAGGGTTACGGTTGGCGTTAAGTTGCGTTTGACAGCTAGCAATCGTGTCTTCCTCCTTTCAACTGCATTTCGCGTTTTTCACTAGCATTGAATATTTTTAGCTCAGGTGGTCTTGTGGTTCGAACACGAACCCCTTGGCCATGGCACACTTAAGTCAACCACTGAAGTATGCAGTCACGGCTTTACCGCCTAAAAGTGCGATCAGGAATAATAACTCACATGTGAGTGGTGCAAACCAATGTGCGAGTATCTATGAGGGTTCGTGATGAAAGTCCAAGGCCAGGCACAACGAGTGTCTTCCTTTACATAATCAGATAGGCGGAACATTATTTGCAGCACGTAACGGACAGCGTTTCAAGTGCGTAACTTAGTAGACTTAGAAGCTCCACGTTCAAACTACGAGTTCACTCGGCTTGGCTGTTAGGCCAGAAATGGACACACCTGCCTCCCTCATCTTAATAGTCATTTCTTCTAGCTCCTTAATGCAAATGCAGACAGGCAGGCATAAATCATAGGCAGCAGGTGAGAAAATGGGCGTACCGCTTAGACGATGCAAGCTTCCTGAGGGAGGAATTTCCAAATCTGGAATGCCGAACCGCGCATTTCAGAAGCGTTCTCAGTCACCCGTTCAAAAATCGTCTCGACGCCACCAACGGACTCGAATGAAACTGAATGGTAAACTTGACCTTCGTCTCCTAACGCACGAGCCCCTCAGGGCTATACACCAGAGGTCCAACGGCAAACCAGTTGGAGCAGACACAATTCCTCCACCTCTTTCCAAGCCGTTCCCAACCGAAATCCGCCGAAAATTTCTGTTGCACAACATTCGACAACAATCGACTTGATTTTGACCGTCCTTTATTCAACCGACACACAACCACCAAAAAACTCACAAAAACGGAGACTAAGAAATCAAAAGTCCCACTACTATAACGTGTGCACGAGAAGGTTAGTCTTAAGTGGCTCACAGAAGACGAAGAATTCCGATAGATACGCTGAGTTAAAAAATGTCATATAAATCTGGACATAAATAGAACAAGATTTTTATGGAATGGGTGTCTAATGTAGTCCAAAACGAGATTGTTAAACAGCGCTGTTGATAGAGGAGAGCGTTATCCAGGGGTCAGGCGAACGAGGTTCTACCCACCCCATACATATATTCCTACGCGAACCCCCTACCAGCACGGTCGTGTTGATTAGGAAGTAAACTACGCCACCTGATAAGTATTCACAGCTATTAAAATCAACATACGTGTTTGCCAAGATTCGGCATAAAAACGTAAGCAGCGGGGTGTGAAATATGGGCGTATTGCTTGGACGATGCAAGTTTCCTGATTGAAGAATTTCGAATTCCGGAACGCTGGGCTGAGC
Source organism: Schistocephalus solidus (assembly GCA_017591395.1). Classification (NCBI taxonomy): domain Eukaryota; kingdom Metazoa; phylum Platyhelminthes; class Cestoda; order Diphyllobothriidea; family Diphyllobothriidae; genus Schistocephalus; species Schistocephalus solidus. The sequence goes on along the minus strand of WEDG01010635.1, from coordinate 65,427 downwards.
ACTTCAGAAGCGTCCTCAACCAGTCCCTTCACAATCATCCCGACTACATTTAGCAGGCTCCCTCAAATGGGACTCAACGCCAAACTCGACCCTTGTTGCACGACACCATGAAGGCTATAAACCAGCTGTCCAGCGGCAAAAGTAGTTGGGACCGACACAATTCCGGCTAAAGTCTACAAGTACGCTGCCCTCGGCTGAGGAACAAGCATACCTCGCACTCGTTGATTAATGCTCACTGAGCGATAACAGAACTCACTTGTCCCGTTCTGCCTTGGAGCTCATTCTCGAGCCTTTCTCGCCCTCCCAGCAGCCGCCCTAGCGGCTAGTAGTGGTCGTAAAGGCAGATGAACAATGCTGACAATGGTTAGAGCATTGGACTTCTGATCAACGGATCGCGGGTTCAAGCCTCGGGGGGAGCACCATCTGGAGTTGGGTATGACTGGCTGACCAGTCTCCCTTGTCTTTTTCGGCATTGTTCATATACTTCACACTGCCAGCATAGAGTGGCATCCAAAGGGCAAAGTCAGCCCAATGTTTCAAAGATGCGACCACATCCATGAGCGCAAAGTTTCTGACACTCATAGACGCATTCCTCGCCTCAAAACGGCAGGGAAAAATCTTCACCTGCGCTCTCCCCAATCGTCTGAAAAGCAGGGCACCTAAAGGCAAAGGAAGTCTTCTGGAGAGTCATCGTGGATTCCGAAAGAACGGCGGAACTACCGACGAGATCTGTACAGCACACAAACGGCAGAATTGCCAGAAAATTCGGATCAACCTCTACAGTACCATGTCAAAACTGAAGGACGTATTCGACACAGTGAACCACGATGGGCTCTCGAGAATCCTGCTCAAAGTCATATTTTCTGAGGGATTCATCACGTGGTAAGAAAATTTCGGGAGGGGATAATGACCCGCGTCACGGATAGCGGTAGAAACACCAAAGCATTAACGGCGACTAAGTGGGTGAAGCAGGGCTGCATATTCACCCCCCCCCATCCCATTCAGTCTCATGTTCTCTGCCATGTTAGTGGACAACTACCATGAAGAGCGTCCAGACACTAACATCCCTTACAGGACCGACGTCCTGCTTCTCGACATCTGACACATGCAGGCATTCATGTTCATTTCCACAACCACTGTTCTCGATCTCTTGTTGGCGGATGACTACGGGCTTAACAATATGACAGAAGCTGACACACGCGGAAGAATGGACCTCTCTGTTTTCGGTTGCGAAAACTTCGAACTAACCATCAACGGACACAACGGTAGCCAATAAGACCAACCAGCACCGGGACGGATGCGTAAGCTGCGCTCACTACAAACGTGAATGGAACTCGGTTCGCATCGGCGGTTAAATTCGCTTATGAAGTTCACTGTCAAAAGGGAAAGGTCAAGATGCAAAACGAAGCAGAAAAACTGGATCTTCAAAGCCAGACAGAACTTCGGCCGGCTACAGGACTCCGTTTTTAATTGCCGACGTCTTTATCACCCAGAATGAACAGGACTGTAGTTCACATAACGCTACTGAATGCATTGGTCATTCCATGAAAAATCAAGCCAAGAAGCTCAAACACCTGTAACTCAGATGTTTCTGGAGAATTTTAAAGCTGAATTGGCAAAACAGAAACGCCTACACTGAGGTTTTGGAATTAACCAGAATCCTCAGCACCCAGGCCATGTTGAAGTAAATGCCGCTAAGATGGAGCGGCCATGACGCCAGAATGGATAACGAACGCATACCCAAGCGGCAATTATATGACGACACTGTTACTGGTGTTCACAGACAAAGTGAACAAAAAAGGTGACACAAGAACACTCTGAGGGCCCTAAAAATCAACTGAAAGATCTGGAAGGACAGAATCGACAGACCTGGAGAACAGCATCGAAAACCGAAGTATAAATTGTAGAGGCCAAACGGAGGATGGCTACCTACCCGAAAGTTAATCGAAACCAGCATTGCTGCCATTACCAGCTCAGGAGCCACAATCCCAGCCTGTATTTACACTGCCACAAATTTGCAGCACGCATCGGTCTTACCCACGAATCTATCGCACTGAGACCGACGAACCCGTTCCAGGAGCCCCAACATACACCAATCGCACCTGCCTCAAATGCACACACTGCGTAAGGACATCTAGTCATCGCATGGACTTAATCGGTCATATGCGTCTCCATAAAAATCTGCGACAAAACACCGCACTCCAAGACCCATCACTACACCTCGCCCTGCCTACCAAAACACCCCCAGACCACATGTAAATCTGCTTCCCACCACTATCTTAAATCCTTTTGGCAACAAACATTTGACCCGCTTCACCATCACCCTTATAGTGGACGCAACAACATTGATTAGAATATAAACACACGTAAGTGAGAAGCATGTTCCTAGCATATAAAAGTACATGAAGTGATGACCGGATAGTGTGTGGTACGCGCAGACGGTTTGCCTGTCCACCAGCCACCGCGCCCCATCTCATCACTGGCATGTTGACAGACTTGGGCAGTTGACTGGCGCATGAGAGTTAGTGTAGATGTCACTGGGGAATCCACCCTCATGGCACAGCAGCACATTCATCACCATAGTTAATCTGGCGAGCTTTAATCTATTATGACGGGCTACAAATCATGCCTTGGAAAACTGTCAACTAACGGGGTCAGTCACATGTGAGATATGAACCGCATTCATTGAAGTTTGGTACTGTCTTCCCGTAGGAATAAACTGGGTAAGTTTAGCGGAAGTGCGTTAAATGCTGTGTAAGTCCACCCAATTACAAATTATGACTCGTCTATTTCAAATTCCTGCGGTAACCATGCACAGGGGATACGGATCGGCGCCGGAACTAGTGCAAAGTTATCATGATTTGCCAGCTTTCCAACTAAAGAAGGACTCACCAGTACCACTAATAACGACTGTCCTATCATCCTGCCCATCATCACCACCACCGTCACTCCTAAGTTCGAGCGTTTCTTCGAATGGTGCATCGGCCTGCTCAGTCCTTTGCGAATTCATCATACTATTACCGTTGGAACAGGGTCAGCAGCCCCGCTATACACCTGACACCTATGCTCAGCTGTCCACAATGCCCGGGAACTTGTAGAAAACGCATGGATCTAGTAAATCAAATGTGCATTCCTCGCTAACGAATCTTATGCGGGTTGGAAGGCTGGCAACTTGCGAAATAATTCGGTTCTCGTTGCCGGCATCGAGGTAACTGACAGACGGACTGAGAGTTGGGCTCAATGGCTCCTTCATAATGTGGCCATTATGGCAGCCTCTCGCAGTTGAGAAGTGAGTCGCACTTCGAAAGGCATACTACATTCTGCGGGACCAGGTCATGTGTTTAGCATTGTCTGCCCCTGCGCCTGAACCCATTTCCGTTCCTGCCACCGGAAGAAGGCGGGCGCGAGATGAGTGCGACAGGTGCTACAAAAGTTGGCCTAACTATATAAACTATAAACCAATTGATATGCAAGCCGCTGTCCAGCGCACCCGATTCATGGACATCATCTTTCGCGATGGTAAGACTGTCGGTACATGTGGAAAGCGAGATGAGAGGGATAGGAGGAAGAAGTGTGCGCACCCAGGTTCCGTGTGTGCTGCATTAAACACCCAGTCCATTATACCACCATTTTCTGGCCTAAACGTGACAGAGGTGTGGCCAACCAGCGTAGTGCATTTGGTGTATTATAAAGTTCCGCCGGCTGAGTGGTAGTTTTTTTTTAGCAGTGGTAACGAATTTTGTCGGTTGGATTGGCTCGGTGGCGATAACCCAATAACGGAGATGGGTGAGCTGGGTGTCAACGACTGCAACGAATACATGAGAATAGTTGCTACAGTTTTGCCTGTTTTCCCAAATTATAAACGTCTGTTAGGGGTATAAGTGGTCTTAGGCATGGTTCAAGATGCAGTGCACACGGGGATGTTCTAAGAACAAGTACTCGGAGCTCCTATCTCCCATTTTGTAGTTTTTGTAGGTATTCTCAGAAGGAGTCCTATTTTTGTCAGCCGCGCACACCCGGATGGCAGCTTCTCCGTACTCGGCAAGGGGGCACTTCATACTTGTAATTGGTACGCAGTGATCATGCCTGATCTAACCGGCCTTGATGTAGCTCTACACGCGTGACGAGCTGCAGCAGCGGATCTGAACAGCTCAGCCCATTACTTTCTTCGTGAGAAAAAGACCGAATATCGAGGGTCCAAGAACCATTTATATGCCTTGAAGAACCGTGTTTAGCCAAGTTCTGTGAGTTGATGCCTTCGACGCCCAAGGTGCGTAACGATGTAAGATCGAGGACAGAAACACCGAGCGGACGACCAAGATATTGTCCAAACTACGTCAGTTGTCTTTCTTGGATGACCTGGGATATCCTCGCAATAATGTCGCAGCAAGTGCTGACTGTCCCATTTGAGAATAAGTCGGTGTACCTCACACGGAGGATATTCCCCTAGCAGCGGTGGTCAACTACCTCGGATTTTCACTCATTTTCCAAACACACTCACAGCCAAGCGAACACTTCTTCGGCCATTTTTAATGCTCATCCATGCCTTCTGTGTAATCCCGGCAGGCAATCCCCGTCTATTACGATTCGGATGATTCTCCGAGTAGCGGTCTCGAAAATAACAAATTATCAGCCAGTAACTTGTGGCTGGTGGCTTCTGATGTTCACCAAGTTGCTTGCCTTGCTGTCACTTACTCCGCAGGGACTTGGACATTAGGTTATAGCGAAGGCACCCACTCACTACTGCAGCCGATATAGGTTTGAGAGGTAGGGACTCAGTTGTATCAACGCATATGGGGCGTACGTATGGGCCTTTTAGTCCTTGCTGAACTGACCCGCTCTATATGCAACCACGCGACATCAGAAGTTCCGAAGGACAAAGGAGCCTCCAACTCAGTGGCCTTATATAATCGGATTATTCGGAAAAATCCCTCAGGTGTGGCGTTCGCATTACTGTCCTGAAATGGCTGAACATTGCTCGGTGATCGGAGAGGGATCTCGTTGGCCAGTTTTATAGATTCTGGGACAACGAGTTTCCATATATGTTGGAAGCAGTTTGAGGATTTGCTGCAGGAAACATTTGCTACAAAGGCCTACACACGAAAGTCTCGCTTCCTCAGGCTAATCTATCTTTACGGTCTAACTTCGTTGGTAGTGGTGAGTTAGTTCATTGTGGGCTTTAACGTAGAGACGGACGAATTTTTTAGAAGTGATCACCTTTGGTCATCGTGGAGGCACTGTAAGCGATACAAAAGCCGGCTAGATCAAATAGTCGTATCCAGCGGAAAAAGAGGGAGTAAAGATTGAAAACTTCGGCTTCCAACAGCCGAGAGGCGACAGCAATTAACGATAGTCATCTAAAGTCAAACGTTGCCCTTCAACTCGACCCTCGGATTCTTGGGAGCCACCTACAACCGTAGGCTATCAGCAAACGCACATGCACACACACCGCTAGGCACTTGAAACTGCGCCCATAAACCCGTAAAAAAAACAAAAAAGCAGCCGACACCATCGTCTAACGACCTATCAGTCAGGACTCGAGGATCATCAGCACACGCACTTGCCTCGCCAGTGGTCACTGCCGACTGAGACAGTACCCCGGGGTTCTGTGCACAATAAACCGCTTAATTCGTATGCCTTCTGTCTTATGCTACTAATGTAGGCTTTGCCTAAGAATTGTGGCGCTCTAAATACACACACTACCCGAACTACTACAGAAAAGATGAAAATTCAAGTCGGCGAACATGTGTTTTCGGTAACTCATCATCGGGCCGGTACAATTACATGGATAATGAAAACATGAAGAATTGAGAGGGTTTATAACTGTCTTATTGGTAATAATTATCTTTTCTACGCCGCCCGCATGGCGAGTTCGGCGGGTTGAGGTCACCGGGACTAGGGGAAATAGCAGTTAGGGTAGGATGTGAGCACTGTTCGAAGCTAGAGTACAGGAAATGAATATCACTGTCCAGTACGCGGAGTGAACAACTGTAATCAGGGGGTGTGGACGTCGCGTGAACACCATCTGAATTGGTTGTCGGTCACGGAAGAGAGAGCGCATGTACGAGCGTCTTCTGACAGCACAGTCCTGGGTTTGTTGGCCGTATAGCCACCGCCTCGGTTGTTGCTAGCGTCTGTTGGCGTAGAGCTTTACAGAAATTGCCTGTAAGGCTTCTTTGGGATCAACGTGATGATTAGTATCAAGTGGATGGGTGAGAATGGAACTTGATATCGACATAGTTTCACCCTTACATAACCAGGCAGATATTTGTTCACGTACCCCTTTTCCAGGCACCTCGCTGTACGGCCAATGTATCCTGCTCCACAAGATAAATTGAATTAGTAAATACAAATTGATATGGCCTTCAACGGGCATTGGCCTTTACCTTCCACGCACAAGAAGTAAGCCAGAAAACCCCAAAAAACAGAATCGACGATCCTGATATAGCGCTCTATGAACCGGAGCAGACGTCTACGAAACAGCTCACACGAAAGGTCAGACTGCAAAATCGCACGACAATCCTATGGCACGCATTGGATTCACTTTACCAGTGTCGGTATGACCGGTGAAGCATCATATGTAAAAAATACGCACGTTTCAATTACACGGGACACGTTTACTTTTGTCGAAAGTGTCAGCGTCTTTAGCTATCCACATAGTCAGTGCAATGTCAACGCCGCCAAACCCCCTCGCCTCTCACCAACCACAGATGGTGATGAAGACGACGACGACAGTTCAACCGCGTGCCCCATTTCGAAGTGGACGCATCACCGGTGACTTGTGCACGGATTAGTTTATATTGAGGCTGTCATGAGCAGCACTGACCGCACTCTCACCGCCCACGCAAACCTTAACGCGGTGTCAAGACAATATGAAGATGACCGGAAGTGGGATTGGACGCCATGGTGTCTTCGGTCTTTTCGTGTTAATTGTGACTAGGCTTGGCACTCTACTACGCTCACTTCTTAGGCGTTACGCAGGTGGCCTATTTTACTGCAGGACTACCCGTTACTGTGTATGATGGGTTCTGTCAGTAGATAAAGGATAAGTCGGCTTTTATATTTTTACCTCAGAGTTACATGACAAAGGCCAACGTGAACAATAGCGTTTTGTTTGCTGTGTTTATAGGCGTGCACTCCAATGCGGCTCTTAGCACATTTGAAAAGGCCCAAACTCGCATTCCAGTCGCTGCCACTTCCTTAGCGTGACCTCTGGCACTTTCCACGTGGGATCCGAGCCGGTCGCGCTCTTTTTGTGAAATCTGGGTGTTTTTGTTTGAGGGACCAGGTCGTGCAGTTGACACATGCGGCCGAGGTCACTATCGATGTCATCAACTGCGCCCATTCCCCGTGCCAGTCACTTGACCGACCCGGACAGTGGCTGGGCCCAGCGAATGGGATTAGAGAGTGAGGTTGACAGCATTGCACATCACCCTTTCTATAAACAATCTAACGCTCTTGAAGCTAACACGATGCACCAAAAGCCATGGCTTGGAACGCTGCCGGCTAATGGAATATCTCGGACCTCACAATCACCCCAGTGTGTGCTTATGTGGAGTGGCCGACTGGTGGACTGAGTCAGGCTGCATTGGCTCCTTCTTAACATGGCCTCTATGGAACCCCACTCCGTGGGATCTGAGCCAGGTTTGACGGCACGCTTAGAAGCGGCCCCGGTTGCCACAGTCAACCGCACCCTTTACCGTCTCGGGTCTTCTTGAATTGGTCATGACATTGGATCCAGGTGGGGGAGGAGGAGAGTATGCGGTAGATGCCACGCAAGTCTACTCTCACTATAATCTTATTCACGCGCAAGTATCTGTCCCTGCGCCACCTTGCTCTGAGGCACACGGTGGATCTCGCCAAAACAGACAGTCAAACTTTCACCAGCACCATCAACCTAAAAAATCATCCTTTTCATATTAATATTTGGACACTGTAATAATGTTTAACAAACCACCCGAAATAGCAATGAAGTTCTCAGGTACTAATTGGATGTTCTGGATTCCACTTTTTGTAGTCTAAGCCTCACTCAATTTATTTAATAATATTTACTGCTAATTATACTCCCAATAAAAGCCCAATAAAAGCCTTAGCTTTAGGATACTAATGATGTTTAAGCGAAATTTTTTGTTTTTAGCGCACCCCTGCCAGTATAGACACACACGATACATGACATTTTGACCGCCGACGTCGAACAGCGTGGTGGAGTAGGGACAGTGACTTGCATGTGAATTAATTTAGAGGCCGTAAGCTCTCCTCTCTCACTCGGGGTAAGTGGCTGGCGCGGCGTGAGTATGCTCCTATGCGTTTCAGCACACTGACCCATTTATTGCACTTGTTATGGGTGCGCCTCCCCCAATAACGTCTGCGATGCTCTGATCTGGACCCGTGCTGGTTCAATGGATCTACCTTGTAGCCGCTTGTAGAAGCCCGATGACACTTACATGATACTGGGATGCCTATTTCCCGAAGCAAACCTGTTCACGCGAACTACACCAATGTTTAATGGAGGCAAAATTGTTGCTACCCAAAGGAAATATCAGGTATTAATAAACTTTGAAAGCGGTGGCATTTCATCGTCAATTCCTGAGGGCATTAAGGAATAGAGTTTTCCTGTAAACGGGTGTAATCTCAAACCAGAGATTGGTAAATAGCGATTTAATACAGGCATCGAAAGATGTAGAAACAGCCAACCAATCTGCTATAAAAATAAGTAAGTGGAATTTGTTAACTTTAGATGGAATGCGGACCCACAAACCTGGTCGGTTAGGGCCCATACATGCACAAAGTCTCAGCTCAGTATTTACATGAACAGACTTAATGTGCTTATAAAACTTAAGCTTACTCATTTGACACGATGTTTGAATTTTTATTATTTTGTTGTCCTCCTAAAAATGGTGAACTCTAAACAACGTAATATTACTTTTCATTCCTCTTTTATGTTTTTGATTATAAATTGCGAATATTAATCAATATATTTCGACCGGTTTCCTAGCAATAAAGGATATTTCCAAAATTTAGGCCTTGTATGATAGAAAATGCCGAGGATTACCCGCTATGATATCAATCTAATGGAAAAGATGAAGGTTTTATAAACAAAATGACGGGATGGGATGTACACTTGAATTTCCATTTAACAGCTAAGTTACTCAACGCTGCAGTAACCAAGGCGTTATCTTGGCATACGTTGCTAGTAAAAACTCATTTTTACCCCAGGGCCATTATCATGGCACATCCTTTTCACCAGCTAGGCACCGCTTACATGCGACATTGGTAACCACAAAGGCATCTTAACTAATCCTAGAAAGCATGATTATGCCACATATGAAACAGGCAAAATCAAGCACACACTGTGATTCATTCCAGTCATTCCGATATATTCACCTCGTATTCGATTAAGGAATTGGCAAAATTGTCACTTTGAGGAATGGAACAAGTTTTGGACCGAAGGAAAACATACCAGGGTTGGGAATATGTTCACATACTGGGTTGAAAGACATGCTTGCTTCTTCGAGTTTTCAGCTCAATATAGAGCCCCTACAGTCAATCGGAATGCAAAACGAATGTAGTATATACAAAGAAGGAGTAGCAACAAAGAGAAGGGAGAATGAGACGACCTTTTCTGGCTTATTATAAATCGACATGGTTGGTCTGGGCTTTGAACCCTAATCCTATAAGAATTGGGAGTTAGGTGGTTGTAAGCTACATAATTGAGCCTCCGGGCAGGATAACGGGCCCATGATTAAGTTTCAGGTCGTTGTGCTACCCAAGTCACAATTAAACAAGAATCTGGGTTTGAATCGTAAGCCATTCTGACATGGGCTTGGATAAACTTGGCCGGTGACGGCTTATAGTCACTTCTTCAGGCCTCCTTCTTCGCAGAAGTAGCACCTGTTGAGACTTTAGCCGACGTGTTCGGAAATAAATTTAGACAACTTTTAAATTAAATTGCCTACCCCGCTGTCCATTAGCTATGTATTCCGAGCTCGTAGAGACTGAATGTATTCGTCAATCTACAAGAGATCTTGACTTGCTTAGTGAATGCTAACCCATCTCAACATCAGAAGGTTCACCTGCCACATAACAGAAAACGAACTTGTGGGCGTTCAGATATCGGGACGGCGGTCCCGTAGAACCCACTTGTATAATGAGAAGTGGGCATTAGTAACGGAGTAAAGAATATGTAGACGGAGCATTCACGAGCGGCAGTCTCGAGGATCGTAAAGAGTCCATCATTGCGCGAATTGGGTTATCACTTAAGCTCAGAATTTGTGGAAATCGCACCGTTCTTTTTTTGTCTAGTTCCAGCCAACGTCATTGCTAAGGTGTGTAAGAAAATACCAGTTAACCTTCAGGTCTGAAAATAGCTGCAGTGCTCTGTTCTTTACTCCCAATGGTTGTGGCCTTTCGCAGGCGTGACGCAACTCGCCGACTAGTCTTAAATGATCTCAAGTACCCTGCCTTATCTCATGCAATTTCATAGAAGAGTGACACTGGTTATTCTGGGCCGCCTACAAGACTGCACGTTGCGTGCGACTTTTTTAATTTTGTAGAGCTGAGGGGGAATAACAAGGACAGTGATAAAGTAATACCGGGTATAGGGACACACAGCACAGGGTATCTTCATCTTGTTCAGTCCGCAGATCAAGGTGGTTCCTGGGATGTGGCCTTGATGGAGAAAGTAAACGGGTTTCGCTGTAGGCCAAACCACAGTCCTCGGTGTGCATAAAATAAGATACTAAGCGCATGGAAGCTCAATCGTCGGTAGTCCAGAAGGCCTTTACACCAAAATAATAAAGACAGCAAATTTTCCGGTAGATAAGTGCCACCGTTCAGCGACCAAAGGCAAAGTAAATGAATGAAAAACGAAAAACAACAAAAATTGGTGCTCAGAGTAACTTCGCGGTAATTTTGCAGGCATGTTTGAAGAAAGGCACTCCCTATGAAAGTCTTGTGAAAACTTAGAGAAGTCAGGTAGAGGGCTACGTGAAGGCAGGTCAAGAATACAACAGTGTAAGCCTACATGGGCACGAGTAAAACCCACAGGGCCGTCTTTTAAGCCAGTTTTCGTTAACTTTATTGGAAGGATGGTATAATGTAGACGAAGCTAACCCTAATCGTAAACCTAAACCCGCAACCAAGGGATTGTGAAAGGTGATTTTAAGTAAGTAAAATTTAAGGATAGCTCTAATCATAAGCTTAAACAAATATTTGCTTCTTACCGTAACCTCTTAAACTTAACCCCCAACCCTAACTATAAACCTTGCGTTAACACCAAACCTAACGTGGAAGCGAACCGTCTAACCCTAGTCTTAACCTTACCCTACTAACCCTAGATCTAACCCGTTAACCTCAACCATATATGTGGCGGTTTAGATTATCACATTTCAACCGAAAGATGGATTATCATGCAGCATAAGCTCAAAATATATAAGTCACGATAAGATTTCGACTTTTTTCAATAAGCTTTCTTCTAGCCGCAGGCAAAAACTTCACACGGTAAAACGTCTATTTACTAATAGAAGCGAAGAGGCGAGTTCTAAGGAGTAGTTGTGAAGGAGACAGATGACTGGAACAAGAGATTTATTGGCCTGACATTTCAGATTCTCCCTCGAACCTATCTTTAGAGACGGTCACACAAAAGGGTAATAGAGGACACATTGGGCACCTTTTTCATAGGGCGCGGTTACCAGGCCACCACAAGCCTATCATATTTCACAGTCCTAGTGGCCCTCTCTGGGGGTATTAGTGGATGCGATGAATGCTTTTCGGTTTGTACCTGCGTCGTTAGTGGCCGTGATTTCCTCCCCATTTTCGATCCTTGGCATGATGATTACTTGGAAATTTTGCCCTCTGTTTTGGAGTTTGAACACAGACCGGAGGCAAGTTATGCGGCGGAAAGACCCAATGCCAAGGCAGAAAACGACTGGTGTCATTAACTGGATCTAATGCAGCTACGGACAAAGCAAATACTTCGAGGAACTGGGAAGCTTCTCCGTACGCGAATAACCGAGCATGTAGCAGCGATGAAATGTAAGGACGCTAGCTACCAGATCACGGCTCATTCGATGGAACCTTCAAGTTTAATTAGGCCATGTGCCTTGAGCTGCTTGAGACATGGTTCTCCAGCTCACAGTTAATGAACAAGCGCAATTATTTTCCGCTACCATATTCTGTGTTTCGAGTTTGCCTGGGCAAAATATTGATTATGCGGGGAGGGTGCGGGTGGCCAGCCCTCACGGTGACAGCGAGCCAAATGGCCGAGTACTCGTCACGCCAGGGATCGAAAACGTTGATTAATCACTGTTTTTTACGACTCTGCTACAGACCGACAAGCAATAATCCCATCAGCTACGACCCCCCAACGAGGACCAAGAGGACTGCCAAATATGATAAGCTCGTGGTGACCTGGAAACCACGCCCTTGCGCCTCATATTACTTTTTTCGCTACTGTCGCTGAAGATGGGTTCAAGAGAGAATCCAAAACTTCAGCCTAAATAAGCTCTTGTTCTAGTGGTCGTGTCTTCTTCTTCACAATGTCTACTTAATTAATATGCATTTTTAATATTTATTTTCGATGCTTTTATAGTTAAATATTTTTATAGGAAAGTGCATAAAATATTTTTTATAGAATATTGTATTTTCTTTTAATTTTACGCATAATGAAAGTGTGCCTTTCGATTTTTGTTGTTGTATGTTGTATATTTAATAAGCTGCATTAATAAACGGGTAGATTAAATGCTGAATGAATGTACATTTTAAAAACTTCCATCGGAAATAACGTAATATGTGACCCAACTCAGGGAACAAATCAAAGTGTAAGGGAGATTTTTACAGCCTGCGCACGCATATCTCAGTAATACCGAGGACCACTACATTACGGGGGGAGCGAATGCTGGAGAACGTTCAGCTCGTTGGTAGAAAAAATTATTAATCTTAATTGTCTCCTAAAACGAAAGCAAACAAACAATCGTCCGTTTTGGTTAATCCGCGAACTTCAGATCGCCTTTAAAGAAGAAATAAGATGAAGAAGCGGTTTTGACTAACGGGGCGTGTCGAAAACTTGCAGGAATACAAACGACAACGGGGTGTATGTAAGCGTGAGGCAAACCGACTCCGAAGGCACTATGGGCTATCCATACTACAGAACTCTTTGGAGCATCCCAAGATCCTAGATCCTTGATCCAAAGAAATCGTGACGCGATTCCAGTGCTGCGGTTCAAAAATGGAGTACTGGAAACGGGTGACCAAATGAAAGCCTCAATTTCATTTAGTATTTCACTCATGAAACAAATCCTCCTCTGCTCCCCAACTCAGGAAATCTACAACATTCAGAAACTTTTGCACCAGAAAATAATCTTTACTTCTTGCCTACATTGGTGAGGATAGAATTACTCCGCATGAAAGCCTATCAAGTCACTGTATCCAGATAGAATTCATCCGCATGCCAATCGAGAATTGGGCGATGTACTGTGTGAGCCGGTTTCGATGATATTACAAAAGTCCATGGAAGAGGGCGAACTACCGCAGGAATGGAGTACTGCCCTTATCTCCTCGATCCACAAAAGAGGGTCCAAGCTGGAGTTGGAAAATTACCGTCCCAGTACTTTAACCTGCATTTTGTGCAAGGTCATGGAAAACTTATTATGAGACAGGTAATGAAGTATCTGGAGCAGACGAACATATTATGTGCTACCCAGCATGGCTTTCGCCCCAGCCACTCATGTCTTACGAGTGGCCTTTACTCGCAGGAAAAATGGACCAAAGCCATAGACCAAGGCCGTCAACTTGGTGTCCTTTTCTTTGACTTCAAGAAGGCGATTGATAGCGTACCCAATCAGCGACTGCTACATAAAATTCGGCAATGTGTTATCGAGGTTAACGAATTTAAATCGATCAAAAGTTTCCTGCCATGCAGACTGAAAATATTACTTGTTGGTACCGCTGAATTCGAGTGGGTAACAGTAGGAAGTTGTGTTCCGAAGATTTCAGTCTTAGGTGCTTTTCTGTTCCTCATTCATATTAAACGATTGCACTGATAATCTTGACTGTGCTGCCATCATGTTTGCAGATGATATGAAAATCTGGAAAACCATCAGCTCTATTGATGACGCGCAGAAACTGCTAATAAACTTTGAAAAATTGAATATCTGGTCCAACAAGTGGCTTCTAACGTTTAATTTACCCAAATGTGTAGTCTTACACGTGGAATCTCGGAGAAGACGTTTCCTCAAACATGTAGGTATTTGTACGATTTGCATCTTTGTATCTTTCTTGTCCACCTGAATCTTTATGATCCCTTGTTTTAATGTGCTAAATAAAAACACAACAGCCAGCTTCAACCGGCATGTTGGACGTCTTCTGTTTTCGCTGCTGCATGTCACCGCTGCTATCTTGATTGTACTGATCTCTCTCAATTACTTTCAGTCAATTGCAATGATTGATTTTCATTTCTCGATTGCATTCTACTGATCGCCGTCTCAATTGAACTCCTGACTCTGCTCTTCATCCTTGATGTATAGCTTTCTGGATCTAGCTCAGAGTTCATTACAATCCTCAACAACACTCGCTATCTAGAAGCTGCGTTTTCGTGAGTCTGCATTCTAACAATCCTCTGACATTTTTGCCGTCCTTTTGTCGTTTGTAGTTTAGACACAATTCTCCACTTAGCGTTAATTTATTTTGTACACCTCGGTTCTTAGCAGTTTCGACCCTCGTCTACACTACAAAATTGGTGACCCCACTTTTCTATCATTACGCACCATATCACTTACTATGATGGACAATGAGACTAACGCAGACTCTCTTGACGTCCATAGCCTCTCTTTCAAATTGCCCCCATTTACGCCAAGCAACCCTCGCGTATGGCTTAGGCAGATCGAGGCAGTTTTCTCGACTCGCCGTATCACCAGTGAACGTACGCGTTATTCATACGTAGTGCAATCACTTCCTTTCTATGTTGCCGTTGACGTCGAGGACCTCCTTGATCCTATCCCTGCTGAGGAGCCATACACCCAGTTGAAGGATGCTGTAATTAATCGTGTGGCCAAGTCGGTCAACCGAATGCTGCGTGAGCTTTTCACGCAAGTCGAACTTGGCGATCAAACACCTTCCCAACTTATGCGACACATGCGTTCTTTGCTTGCTGGTCGTCATATGGATGATGCAATTTTCCGACCGATCTGGCTTGATAAGCTTCCCCTGCCCATGCAGCAGGTATTGGCTATGCTCGACACGAGCACCTCATTGGATAAACTAGCCACTCATACAGACAGAATCATGGAATGCTACCCAAGCGGTACCTCATGTTCTAGTCTTCAACAGACATCGGTGTCCACTTCCAGATCTGATAATATTGACACTCCTGCTCATCAAGGCACTCCAAAGTCAGAACGTGACCCTCCCTATGTGACGTTATCATCGTGCTGTAGTGCCTATCGACGGGCCGCACCATCATCTGACCTTTCGCAAGCCTCAAATATCGTACGTAGCAGTGATTATGAAGATTTAAAGGATACCGTACGCCTTTTATGCACGCAAGTCAGCAACATGTGTTCTATCCTCAACAATCTCCAGTCAAATAGTAGTCAAACATATCAACGTCGACGGTCCAAATCACGGGAATGGCAGCCACAGACCGTGTGCTGGTACCATCGTACCTATGGCGTGAAAGCACGCAAGTGTATTCCGCCGGGCAAATTCCCACAGAAGCCGCAACAGTTAAACGACAACGCCAGCCAGTAATGGCGACGACTACTGCTGGCCAACCGCAACCCTAGTCGCCTCTTCTACATCACCGATAAGTCGAGTGGTCTCCGTTTTCTTGTAGATACCGGTGCTGAGGTTAGTGTTATCCCGCCTCCTAGGCGTCACCACCTCAAGCCTTCACAGTTCTCATTGCAGGCTGCTAACAACACCGTCATCCACACATTCGGACAACAGGCCCTGACTCTTGACCTTGGTCTAGGCGATGTTTCCAATGGTCTTTTATCCTAGCCGACGTCCAGTCACCGATTATTGGAGCCGATTTCCTCTCACATTTCGGCCTTTCAGTTGATTTGAAGCATCGTCGACTCATTGATACTACAACCAGACTTTTCACCGTTAGTACGGTCACCTCTGAACCTTCGGTTGGCATACACTTGACTATTCCAAGTTCGCCATTTGCTGACATTTTGAAGGACTATCCGTCCCTCACTAAACCTTGTCAGTTTACCGAAAAAGTTCAGCACACAGTTAAGCATCACATAGTTACCACAGGACAACCCGTTCATGCCCACCCACGTAGGCTTCATCCAGAAAAGTTGCAGGTGGCTGAAGTGAGTTCGAACACATGCTAAATTTGGGGATTATTCGCCCCTTCTTCCAGTCCATAGGGCTCTCCTCTGCACATGGTCCCCAAGAAATCAGCCGATGATTGGAGGCCATGGGGATTATCGTGCTTTGAACACAGCAACTGTCCCCGATCGGTATCCATTCTCCTTATTCACGATTTTTCTCACATGTTGGCTGGAAAGACTATTTTCTCCCAGATCGACCTTGTGAGTATATCTTCAAATACCGGTCGTTGAGGAAGACATCCCCAAGACCGCCATCACAACGCCTTTTGGCTTGTTCGAATTTCTCGCATGCCTTTGGTTGCGTAACGCCGCCCAATCCTTCCAGCGGTTTATTGATGAGGTCTTGAGCGGTCTTTCGTTTACCTATGTCTCATATTGATGACATAATCGACGCAAGTTCTTCGCCAGCGGAACATGCATCACACTTTGATCAAGTGTTCGATCGTTTCCAGCAACATGGTTGCAATTAAACGTCGACAGTCTTTTGGCGTTCCTTCTCTTGATTTCCTTGGTCATCACGTCGATCAGCATGGAATCACACCACTTTCAGAGAAGGTGCAAAGCGTTTTATCTTTTTCCGTCTCCGAAGACCCTCACACAACTGCGACGTTTCATTGGACTCGTCAATTATTACCGACGTTTCATTCCCAACTGTGCGACAATACGGCTCCATTGACTGATCTTTTTAGTCGAAAGGCAAGCCGATTGAACTTCACCGGCAGCTCACTCAGCTTTTGAGGCAGCCAAGAAGGTACTCGCTGATGCGACCATGCTGCACCACCTCAACTATGACGCTTCTACGCAGTTGATTTTGACCACCGACGCTTCCAACAGTGCTGTCGGCGCAGTCTTACATCAACAGGTGAATAACCGTTGCAGCCATTGGCTTTTTCACGAAGCTACAACCGGCGCAGACTCGCTACAGTACTTTCTCTCGCGAGCTCCTGGCTATACACCTGGCTATTCGTCATTTTCGCCACCTATTAGAGGGAAGAGATTTTCGGGTTCATACCGACCACAAACCTCTTACTTATGCTCTCAAGGCCAAACCAGATAGGTACTCGCCCAGAAGTACGTCACCTTGACTATATCTCGCAGTTTACTGCTGGATATCCGCTATGTCCGAGGTGAGCAATAATGTCGGCCTTGTTGATGCCTTATCGAGACCGGACATCAACACCTTGTCATCCAAATTCGACCTGGCGAAGCTTGCAGACTCCAACTAGAAGACGAGTCCATTGCTGATCTGCGTAAATCTAGTACTCTGCAGCTTCTGGATGCACCACTTCCAGCATCACTAGGTACGATTTTATGCGACTGGTCCACAGGCACTCCCCGACCTGTTGTTCCATTATCCTACCGTAAGGTAGTGCTTAACCATTTTCACTCTCTGTCGCATCCTGGCATCCGCGCCTGTCGAAAACTTATTGCTGCTCGCTTTGTCTGGCCAAAGATGAACGACATCGCCCTTTGGACTAGGCAATGTTTCGCGTGCCAGAAAAAACAAAAGTGCATCGCCATACCTTTTCCCCTCCAAGCACATTTGCTGTTCCGACGTCGATTCCATCACGTTCACTTAGACTTAGTTGGGCCGTTACCTTCACGTGGGTACACATATATTTTCACAGCA
Source organism: Schistocephalus solidus (assembly GCA_017591395.1). Lineage (NCBI taxonomy): Eukaryota > Metazoa > Platyhelminthes > Cestoda > Diphyllobothriidea > Diphyllobothriidae > Schistocephalus > Schistocephalus solidus. The sequence goes on along the minus strand of WEDG01010635.1, from coordinate 47,457 downwards.
ATAGACCGTTTCACGATTGCCAATTGCGATTCAGATATCGGATACTCGGCAGAAAATATTGCCATGGTCTTCCTGCATCACTGGATTGCCAATTTTGGTGTGCCAGCCACCATTACCACTCGACCACGGAAGTCAGTTTCAATCTAGTCTCTTCCCTGAGTTCACTAAACTTCTCGGGTGTGCGCACATATCACGACAACGGCATATCACCCTGCTTCTTACGGCCTTTGTGGAACGACTGCACCGTCAACTTAAGACCGCGATCCTGTCTCACTCGAACACAACTGCATGGAGTGACAACTTACCCCTCTCGTCCTTTTTGGGGTATTCGATCAGCTGTCAAAGAGGACATTCAAGGTGCTACGGCAGAACTTTTGTATACGGTACACCTCTCCGCCTTCCCGGCGAATTTGTGCAGCCTCTCACCGTAGACACTCAGCTTGTCGAATACTTTCGTTCAACAATGGAAACAGCGCATGGCTCAATTGCGTCCAACTCCCACTCGCCTGACATCCAAACGCGTTTTTGTGCAAGACGACCTTAAATCTGCTCCATTCGTCTTCTCGTCCAGCAATGACGCAGTTCGCAAGCCTCTTTGTTCCCCTTATGATGGCCCATACAAGGTGCTTCAACGGATGGACAAGTATTACGTCATACAGAAGGCTGACAAGACTGACACAGTCTCCATCGACAGACTCAAGCCAGCTTATCTTGAGTGCGTCCCACCGCCCGTTGCTCCATCCAAACACTCCGCACCGTCACCATCCATTCCACCTATGTCAGGTCCCTTCCACTCAACCTTCACACTCGACCACCCCCACCCACACGTTTGCTACTTCTTCTTCACCACAACGCATTTCCTCTCGTTCTGGTAGACATATCCATTTTCCTGCCAATCTTAAGGACTTTGTCATATAATTGCTGCATCGAGCATGTTTTTGTACAACAAACGCCTGGTGGGGAGTTGTGTAGGTATTTGTACAATTTACATCTTTGTATATTTTTGTTCACCTGAATCTTTTATGATCCCTTGTTTTAACCGTGCTAAATAAAACACAACAGCCAGCTTCAACCGGCATGTTGGACGTCTTCTGTTTCGCTGCTGCATGTCACCGCTGCTATCTTCGGATTGTACTGATCTCTCAATACCTCAGTCAATTGCAATGATTGATCTTCATTTCTCGATTGCATTCTACTGATCGCCGTCTCAATTGAACTCCTGACTCTGCTCTTCATCCTTGATGTATAGCTTTCTGGATCTAGCTCAGAGTTCATTACAATCCTCAACAACACTCGCTATCTAGAAGCTGCGTTTTCGTGAGTCTGCATTCTACCAATCCTCTGACATTTTTGCCGTCCTTTTGTCGTTTGTAGTTTAGACACAATTCCCTCCACTTAGCGTTAATTTATTTTGTACACCTCGGTTCCAGCAGTTTCGACCCTCGTCTACACTACAAAATTGGTGACCCCACTTTTTCTATCATTACGCACCATATCACTTACTATGATGGACAATGAGACTAACGCAGACTCTCTTGACGTCCATAGCCTCTCTTTCAAATTGCCCCCATTTACGCCAAGCAACCCTCGCGTATGGCTTAGGCAGATCGAGGCAGTTTTCTCGACTCGCCGTATCACCAGTGAACGTACGCGTTATTCATACGTAGTGCAATCACTTCCTTTCTATGTTGCCGTTGACGTCGAGGACCTCCTTGATCCTATCCCTGCTGAGGAGCCATACACCCAGTTGAAGGATGCTGTAATTAATCGTGGCCGTCGGTCAACCGAATGCTGCGTAGAGCTTTTCACGCAAGTCGAACTTGGCGATCAAACACCTTCCCAACTTATGCGACATGCGTTCTTTGCTTGCTGGTCGTCATATGGATGATGCAATTTTCCGACCGATCTGGCTTGATAAGCTTCCCCGCCCATGCAGCAGGTATTGGCTATGCTCGACACGAGCACCTCATTGGATAAACTAGCCACTCATACAGACAGAATCATGGAATGCTACCCAAGCGGTACCTCATGTTCTAGTCTTCAACAGACATCGGTGTCCACTTCCAGATCTGATAATATTGACACTCCTGCTCATCAAGGCACTCCAAAAGTCAGAACGTGACCCTCCCTATGTGACGTTATCATCGTGCTGTAGTGCCTATCGACGGGCCGCACCATCATCTGACCTTTCGCAAGCCTCAAATATCGTAATGTAGCAGTGATTATGAAGATTTAAAGGATACCGTACGCCTTTTTATGCACGCAAGTCAGCAACATGTGTTCTATCCTCAACAATCTCCAGTCAAATAGTAGTCAAAACATATCAACGTCGACTTGGTCCAAATTACGGGAATGGCAGCCACAGACCGTGTGCTGGTACCATCGTACCTATGGCGTGAAAGCACGCAAGTGTATTCCGCCGGGCAAATTCCCACAGAAGCCGCAACAGTTAAACGAAAACGCCAGCCAGTAATGGCGACGACTACTGCTGGCCAACCGCAACCCAGTCGCCTCTTCTACATCACCGATAAGTCGAGTGGTCTCCGTTTTCTTGTAGATACCGGTGCTGAGGTTAGTGTTATCCCGCCTCCTAGGCGTCACCACCTCAAGCCTTCACAGTTCTCATTGCAGGCTGCTAACAACACCGTCATCCACACATTCGGACAACAGGCCCTGACTCTTGACCTTGGTCTAAGGCGATGTTTCCAATGGGTCTTTATCCTAGCCGACGTCCAGTCACCGATTATTGGAGCCGATTTCCTCTCACATTTCGGCCTTTCAGTTGATTTGAAGCATCGTCGACTCATTGATACTACAACCAGACTTTTTCACCGTTAGTACGGTCACTTCTGAACCTTTCGGTTGGCATGACACGCTCTGACTATTCCAAGTTCGCCATTTGTTGACATTTTGAAGGGACTATCCGTCCCTCACTAAACCTTGTCAGTTTACCGAAAAGTTCAGCACACAGTTAAGCATCACATAGTTACCACAGGACAACCCGTTCATGCCCACCCACGTAGGCTTCATCCAGAAAAGTTGCAGGTGGCTAGAAGTGAGTTCGAACACATGCTAAATTTGGGGATTATTCGCCCTTCTTCCAGTCCATGGGCCTCTCCTCTGCACATGGTCCCCAAGAAATCAGCCGATGATTGGAGGCCATGTGGGGATTATCGTGCTTTGAACACAGCAACTGTCCCCGATCGGTATCCCATTCCTCATATTCACGATTTTTCTCACATGTTGGCTGGAAAGACTATTTTCTCCCTGATCGACCTTGTGAGAGTATATCTTCAAATACCGGTCGTTGAGGAAGACATCCCCAAGACCGCCATCACAACGCCTTTTGGCTTGTTCGAATTTCTCCGCATGCCTTTGGGTTTGCGTAACGCCGCCCAATCCTTCCAGCGGTTTATTGATGAGGTCTTGAGCGGTCTTTCGTTTACCTATGTCTATATTGATGACATAATCGACGCAAGTTCTTCGCCAGCGGAACATGCATCACACTTGCATCAAGTGTTCGATCGTTTCCAGCAACATGGTTTGCAATTAAACGTCGACAAATGTCTTTTTGGCGTTCCTTCTCTTGATTTCCTTCGTCATCACGTCGATCAGCATGGAATCACACCACTTTCAGAGGAGGTGCAAAGCGTTTTATCTTTTCCGTCTCCGAAGACCCTCACACAACTGCGACGTTTCATTGGACTTGTCAATTATTACCGACGTTTCATTCCCAACTGTGCGGCAATACTGGCTCCATTGACTGATCTTTTGAAGTCGAAAGGCAAGCCGATTGAACTTTCACCGGCAGCTCACTCAGCTTTTGAGGCAGCCAAGAAGGCACTCGCTGATGCGACCATGCTGCACCACCTCAACTATGACGCTTCTACGCAGTTGATTTTGACCACTGACGCTTCCAACAGTGCTGTCGGCGCAGTCTTACATCAACAGGTGAATAACCAGTTGCAGTCATTGGCTTTCTTTTCACAGAAGCTAAAACCGGCGCAGACTCGCTACAGTACTTTCTCTCGCGAGCTCCTGGCTATATACCTGGGTATTCGTCATTTTCGCCACCTATTAGAGGGAAGAGATTTTCGGGTTCATACCGACCACAAACCTCTTACTTATGCTCTCAAGGCCAAACCAGATAGGTACTCGCCCAGAGAAGTACGTCACCTTGACTATATCTCGCAGTTTACTGCTGATATCCGCTATGTCCGAGGCAGCAACAATGTCGTTGCTGATGCCTTATCGAGACCGGACATCAACACCTTGTCATCCAAATTCGACCTGGCGAAGCTTGCAGACCTCCAACTAGAAGACGAGTCCATTGCTGATCTGCGTAAATCTAGTACTCTGCAGCTTCTAGATGCACCACTTCCAGCATCACCAGGTACGATTTTATGCGACTGGTCCACAGGCACTCCCCGACCTGTTGTTCCATTATCCTACCGTAAGGTAGTGTTTAACCATTTTCACTCTCTGTCGCATCCTGGCATCCGCGCCTGTCGAAAACTTATTGCTGCTCGCTTTGTCTGGCCAAAGATGAACTCCGACATCGCCCTTTGGACTAGGCAATGTTTCGCGTGCCAGAAAAACAAAGTGCATCGCCATACCTTTTCCCCTCCAAGCACATTTGCTGTTCCGGACGTTCGATTCCATCACGTTCACTTAGACTTAGTTGGGCCGTTACCACCTTCACGTGGGTACACACATATTTTCACAGCAATAGACCGTTTCACACGATTGCCAATTGCGATTCAGATATCGGATACCTCGGCAGAAAATATTGCCATGGTCTTCCTGCATCACTGGATTGCCAATTTTGGTGTGCCAGCCACCATTACCACTGACCACGGAAGTCAGTTTCAATCTAGTCTCTTCCCTGAGTTCACTAAAACTTCTCGGGTGTGCGCACATCACGACAACGGCATATCACCCTGCTTCTTACGGCCTTGTGGAACGACTGCATCGTCAACTTAAGACAGCACTGATGTCTCACTCAGACACAACTGCATGGAGTGACAACTTACCCCTCGTCCTTTTGGGTATTCGATCAGCTGTCAAAGAGGACATTCAAGGTACTACGGCAGAACTTGTATACGGTACACCTCTCCGCCTTCCCGGCGAATTTGTGCAGCCTCTCACCGTAGACACTAGCTTGTCGAATACTTTCGTTCAACAATGGAAACAGCGCATGGCTCAATTGCGTCCAACTCCCACTCGCCTGACATCCAAACGCGTTTTTGTGCAAGACGACCTTAAATCTGCTCCATTCGTCTTCGTCCGGCACGACGCAGTTCGCAAGCCTCTTTGTTCCCCTTATGATGGCCCATACAAGGTGCTTCAACGGATGGACATGTATTACGTCATACAGAAGGCTGACAAGACTGACGCAGTCTCCATCGACAGACTCAAGCCAGCTTATCTTGAGTGCGTCCCACCGCCCGTTGCTCCATCCAATTACTCCGCACCGTCACCATCCATTCCACCTATGTCAGGCCCTTCCACTCAACCTTCACACTCGACCACCCCACCCACACGTTTTGCTACTTCTTCTTCACCACAACGCATTTCCTCTCGTTCTGGTAGACATATCCATTTTCCTGCCAATCTTAAGGACTTTGTCATATAATTTTTTTGCTTTTTTTTCATCGAGCATGTTTTTTGTACAACAAACGCTCTGGTGGGGGAGTTGTGTAGGTATTTGTACAATTTACATCTTTGTATATTTCTTGTTCACCTGAATCTTTATGATCCCTTGTTTTAATGTGCTAAATAAAAACACAACAGCCAGCTTCAACCGGCATGTTGGACGTCTTCTGTTTTCGCTGCTGCATGTCACCGCTGCTATCTTGATTGTACTGATCTCTCTCAATTACTTTCAGTCAATTGCAATGATTGATCTTCATTTCTCGATTGCATTCTACTGATCGCCGTCTCAATTGAACTCCTGACTCTGCTCTTCATCCTTGATGTATAGCTTTCTGGATCTAGCTCAGAGTTCATTACAATCCTCAACAACACTCGCTATCTAGAAGCTGCGTTTTTCGTGAGTCTGCATTCTAACAATCCTCTGACATTTTTGCCGTCCTTTTGTCGTTTGTAGTTTAGACACAATTCTCCACTTAGCGTTAATTTATTTTGTACACCTCGGTTCTTAGCAGTTTCGAACCTCTTCTACACTACAAACACAAGTACTACCTGAACGGCATTCCACTCAATCAATTAGATAAGCACAAAGATCTAGGTATCTGGATAGCTTCCAACCTAATGCCCTCCGAACACTCCCAAACTATTTTCACGGATCTTCAGTACTTTTGTTAGACCACATTTGGAAAACGGAATGCAGGCATGGATGCCTTGGATGAAGAAAGACAGTGATTCTATCGAGCAAGCGCAAAGACGGCCGACAAAATTGGTGGACGGTCTTAGGACCTTGTCATTTCCAGAAATAATTGTCAAGCTTAACATGTTTCCTTTATCCAATATACAAATGAAATGTGACCTGATATGGAAATTCCGAATTATCCACGGACATGTCCGTTCGCTGAAATCAGAAGATTGTTTTGAGTTCACAAACATAACTCACCTGCGCGGCCATCCACATAAGGTCAAACGCGAATGCATAGACCTAGATCAACGAAAATTTTCCTTCGGTCTATGAGTGGCTTAGTACATGGAACTCACTTCCTAGCGAAATAATGACGTCGAATACCGTGGATATGTTCAATCGAGAGTTATACTGCTTAATTGTTGATAATCGATGACTCTGCAGGACTATCTTCAGTCAAACATTAACTTTATTTTATGATTTCAATTCATGTGTATTGTACCATTACGCGTTCCATGTAAAATGTTTAAACTGTTTTTTATGTTGTCTGTATATACTTGAATTACTAATTTCGATTGTACATACATAGAGTCAACAAGGACTATGCCCATAACCCTCAAAATATACAATATATAATATGGAATCAGTGGTAATAGGCTTTTATGAATGGGGCTAAATGAAGAAAAGGAGAGCACCAAACGAATCCTTACGCTATCTATTGTTTTCGTTAGAAGTAGTATTCATTGCCGGGTTAGAATTACCGTGCAATAGTGTGTTGCCCCGACACGTGTACGGATTGTGAGGTCCGGTATGAAAATAGGCTTTTGTTTGTAATAATCTTCCACTCACAATCAGATCGTCATCTACACATGTGGTATTCAATTCTAAATTATGTAAACATGTTACTTCGGGTGATATAGTCGTTATTTTATCTTTCCTTCCAAAACACTAATCTTTTTTTACTTTGAAAAAGGGTCCTTCCCCTCAATTTATAAATCCAGTGCTATTTCTCTGTGCAGAGACGATCTTCGCAGCCGTTTTTCATCCCCTCCTAATTTCGTCCATCATTGCAAAATGTCAATGAATCCAGTGGTTTCCTTGGTCTATATGGTCAACACTTTCCCATCCTATAAAAATCAGACGACGCCGTCAGTTATCGCATCTACCACGCATCGGGGAAATAGTCATACTGGCCTTCAACCTTCTCCTTTGATGTCGATCCTCAACGGACTGCTGATGATCGTGGCGGGTTCTTATATTTTGGTCACTTTTTCGGTTGTCTGAGCAACCAACAAAGGAGTATCATGGTTGCATCTCTGGCACTACGGCGATGGGCTTCACAACAACTACGTTCCATTCTACTTTCGATGCTAAGCGTACTGATGATTCTCTCGATGGGTTCCCCTGTCCGGCAACCTAGACGGCTGCCCTGTACCTTTTCGATAAGTATTTTGATAACAGTTGAAGTAATACATAAATTAAATTTAACCTTTGCTGGTACATGATTTCCCATTAAAACAAGGACCACTTTGGAACCTCATACGCTCTCCTCTGCATGACAATACTATTTAACACGCATATTTTTCTCATGAATGACACTTGTTTCTCTCTAATAACCTATCAATCCCATTCAACATATACCTTTTCCGTCAAAAAGATTTTCACTTTCTGCTCTTTTAATTTTTTTTTCACCTCACTGCCTCATATCATTTGACATCACAAATAAGCTGCACAAGTCTGCGCATCCTTCTTATACATGAAAGTGCACTTTCAGGTACTTGAGCATAAATATATACCTTTCCTCGTGACTTGTTCGTCGATGAATTCAGCGGGATCAGTTCAAAGATAAAAGGTATTTCCAGAGCGAAGACTACTTAGGCGCCAAAACCAACGAGTTGCCGAACCCTTATGTATGAAAAGAATGTAACTGAGCCTACCGAAAGACAATTAAAACCACCAGATACCGATATTGCACAAGCATAAAACAACTTTTTGCAACCTGCTTGTGCATCATTAGGAAAAAGTTGACTATTATAATAAAAAAGAAATCTTACACTCATTGATGAACGCTCACCGATCACTTAAGGCTTTCACTTGCTGGACATATGAGCGAGCTGGAGAGTCACATATCACATTGGATAAATTAACTTTAATTATTTCCCCAGTTTTGGTAACCCGTAGGCCAACTCCCAAAATGTCTTTCAATTCATCAATGCAATCACATAAAAAATCATCCAGTGGCTCCGGCTTGCCGAACCAGGAGAAAACGCCTACTACAAACGGCCGTCCAACTACCGGGTAGTGTACCCGAGCAAGAATAGGCCAGAGACATTGTCCTGATCCTTTAAACAACTTCATTTCATCGATGTGCAGCTGGATGCCTATCTCAGGAATTTCAATTTCTCTCCGGAGTTTCAGCTCATCCAGTAAACCATGCCCAAGGCCCACGTGGACATAGCTCCTGTTCTTCAGCACCTTGTTAATGCAAGTACGTGGAGTATGCAATAACGTTCTTGGGTCCTTCGGAACCTCTGGATGGTAAGGACGGAGCATATCCAACAAAGTTTTAACGGTTGTTAGTGAAAGGTTCGTCTTCTGACAGACGTCCTGCAAATCAGCTAGAAAACATCTGCCTTGTACTTCACTTGTTTGTTCCGTGTCCCCTATTGATTCTGCATTCCAATGGAAAATAAGATTTCCTGAAAACATACCAGTTGAAACCTCGGGAAAGATTTCAGGCATTTGAGGCTCCGGTGAGGGGTATAATGCCCACGACGAGGATGGCGAAGGACCATCTGCTACTTCAGTTGTGGCATTATACGCCTGCATCGCACGCGATAATCGCTTATACACGGTTTTCCTCTTGATTCCGTAATATTTACGCTTCATGGTTACTGTGCACGGACAGCAGAACACAATATATAATGATATGAGGGCATGTTTAACATTCAGTGAGCTAAAAAATTACCGTGTATGTTTCACATTTAACTCGAGCATATGTAACTTAACATGAAATTTAAAAGGCAAAAAGTAGCCAATTATCTTATAAAACATCTTTATAACTCTGGATAACCTACCTGAGTATCAGCAGCTTTGAGTTGCATTCGTTGATGAAAACTAACAGATCACTAAGGAAACTCGCTCTTTCCGTCTAAGAAATATCATACACCAGTTGTGATTCAGTTTATCGTGGCAACTTTCGAAAATCTCTCTCAACCAGTATCCACCCGTATCACACAGTAAATCTTTTCAGAACGGTATCATAGTATTCAGATATTCGAAAGATTCCAGATTTACCTATTTAGCAGTCCAGAGTCATTTTGCTGGTTTATTTTTTCTTACTTTATTAACATTTTACGAAATTCAGCCACCGACCTTGCAGGCATGACAGGACGTCATATTACAGGATATGATATGGACAGCATATCCTGTCGATATGATGTATCGACAGGATATACGCAGTATAGTTTACATTAAAGCGCTGAAATCAGGTTTTTATGCGCACATAATTCATGAGAGACAAGCCACAGTATTTAGCATTATCTGCGACCCGACTAGTTCTACTTGGCACTTTGAACATATTAGTCACAACGTTTACACTGAATAGTTCGTCCTTGTAACTATTGGAAAAGCAGACAAACATTTAAATAGGCTCCAGACGAAGTCATGCATGAAAGATACATTATCGGACGTTTTATTCCTTCAAATGTAACCAATTAATAACGATATTGATATTTAAGCAGAAAAATGCATCGTTATCATTACAAGGTGACACCATGTCAAAACAAACTCATTGAGTTCAAAATAGAAGACCGCAATGATAGAGTCTACAAGGCAAAGGTGTGATTCTTTGCACATTAGTATAAAGTTGAATATATTCCATAGAATTTTTTTTTAGTTTTTATATAGTTTTGCACTTTCGTTTGACTATTTTTTTGTCCTTCGAGGAAGTGAAACGCTGATACTTATGATAATAATTACCAGTTTTTCCAGCAACCACATCGATGCAGGCAATGGAGCTAGCAAATGTTTAAGTTTAGCTCCTGCATTACTGCCTTATCACAGAACAGCACACAAGAAGATGACTTGCGGAGGTTGTTGAAACAGTAATCGGTACCCATCGGTACTGGCGTCGACGCAAGTTGTCTTCTTTTTGTAGTGGTTGTTGCACATGTACAACAACCACCATTTGGCATAGCAAAATTGCCTGCTTTTCTTTTTAAAAAGCAGTGAAAACGTTCTTTCACAGATAGTTCGTGTGCACTTTAGTTGCAACTATAATAACCAAAAATAAAATTAGCCCAGTTATTTCCTGTCAAACATCAAGCTTTTGGTCAGCGCATTTCGGTTACGTGTGTTGCCTCACGTACCGTTGATTCCTATAGGAACCTTGTATGCAGAAATGAACGAAAACAGTTTTAAAATATGTGAGTGTAACTCAACGTCCATATTTTCAATATCGTTAGTGCTTAATTATACGATTTATTCTTTTATTAAAAATATATAAAATTGTATTTTTGACTACGGAATGATTTAACGGGTTCTTTCATTTGTGAAACTCATGTCCGAAAATTTATTGGACAGAGCAATCAGCAACAGAAGACATATTTAAAACATTTTAAATCTAAACAAATTAAAATTACCAAAGTAGGGCTATTAATTCTTCAAAAATCCGTTTACAGGAATCAGTTCTTACTAAATAAAAGTGCGGCTTTTAAAATATCAAGCTATAACGATAAGTCCTTTTGACTCGGAGCTTAGGGGTGGGTTTTCAGAAGATAATACGTGTAATCCTGAAATTAAAAGCAAGGGGTCGATTAAGGTGTCTATAACCCTCCCAGGTGTTTAGGGTAACTAACATACGATATCGCACACTAATGGTCGCGGTTCATGTCAATTGAATCAAAAATTTCTGGGAATATACGAACAACAATCGGGATACACAAAAAGACCATTATTAACTCTGCATATTCATTTCTCCCAGGATCCTAAAGCGTAAGTGATACGGATATAGTACTTGAGTATTCGGTAGCGACACAAAATGAAGGAAGTTAAGGACTAAATGGTAAGCGGGGCAGCCCAGGGCGACCGAAGAACATAAAAATCTGATAAAACTTGAGATACCTGCAAAAATAAGGCAAGCTTTATCAGAAAACTTTAATATTTGTAGAATTAACAAATCCGCCTATTTACTCAATAAGAATACGATGTTTGATTTCGTTCTCAAACATACCAAAGCATATAAAGCGGTAGATCTTATGCTAAAGGATAGTGCGCCTTTGCGCCGATTTAAAATCTTCTTTGAGATCAAAGGGAATTAATTTTATAACGCGTGATTGTCATTTCTACGTATAAGATTATCCCGTTATGAAAATCGATACTGAACAGCGTAAATGCTGCTTGCATAGCTCGTAAATTCACAGGCACTCCTAGCTGTAATTTAAAATGATTTTCGTTAAGTTGGTGCTGGTGTCTACTGTCGCGTATAGACCGTTTTTTTGTGCCGTAGATTGTGCTTAGATGTGGCATACAGAGAATATTAATGGTCTAGGAGAATATAATTTTTTATTTAATGAAGCAGTGAAACTGAAAGTCTTTTAAATCTCCGGTTTCTCGAGGGAAGTATTAATATTATGTCCACAGTTAACGAGAAAGAATTGGAGCAACAATTCCTACGAAAAAGACAACAAAGATTTTTCAAATATAGCCTTGAATAATGTTCTACTAAAATGCAGCGAATGTGCGTCGACCCTGACGAGTTGACGGCATTTAACGGAATCAGCGCATAGGGTATTGTTGTCTTCTAATGCAGCCACTAGATGCTGTTCCAATTCCAAAGCTGAGTTATTTACTTGAATTTATTTTTACTGATTTACCAGGCCTGTTGGTTAGTCTACACACTAGCACGATCATTAAAATTGATTTTTAAAATGAGTATGGAATCCCAACTCCGTACCAAAGCTTGATTTATTCGTTCTTGAACACGTTTTCCTCAGAAAATGTATATAGGTTCATAGTTTTGATAATATCGCCTATTAATAATGCTTCATAATATTGTTTTTAAAACGTTAGTATGACATAAGTTGTATTTAAATTGAGATTAATTTGAACTTTAAAAATCAAGTTTTGAGTAAACAACCAACTCTAAGTTGCACAAGAAGTATGAGTATCTGAAACGCTCTTTTGTAAAGCTCCAAGGGGAAAAAACTGCGTTGGACACACACAACATTCCTAGGAAGGTCCCGCATCAGAGGGTTAAAGCTGTACGTTTTGGGTGGTTTGCTCTATCAAATATGTTTAGATTAAATGCGAACGAGAGTATATTAACAAGAGGGATGACCAAACCCTCCTTCAAAACATTGCGCTTCTCAAAAATGAGTACGGAAAAACGTGTACGAAAACATACCTACCAAATGGGTAAGTTGCCATAAAATTTATCTAATTTTTACTTCAAAGCCTGGCCTATGAAAAGAAGCGGGAAGTATTGTTGAACATTTGCAAGGACAACGGCACTGTTATGAAAACGATTACGGAAATAAAGCCATGCATATCCAGGGCGAAACAAGAGACAGATTTTTACTTTCATAAAAGGGTATTAAATAACCTATCAAAGTATCCAGAAGACTGGTGGAAACCAACATGTAAGCAAATTTACTGGGTAGTTTCTACCTTTCTTTGTTTAAACGCAAAAAATCACTGAGGTTAAAAATGGATGCTGGAAAACATTGTTTCTAGTCATTAAATCAATGCGAACGCAATCAAAACACATGAGCTGATCTGCCACACCGTTCGTATGCAATGATGAATAAGAGACATTTTATGCTCTTTTAAAAAATGCGAATAAAATTGCACTGTGCTGCTCAGGTGTAAAATTATTTCTTAATATTAACCGGTGCACACTGATTTACAGTTGAGTAGTTCCCTAAACAATTAAACATCAGAAAGCCGAGTAAGCGAACATTTATCCCAGTTATCATCCACGTACTCTCTTTCAGCTCAGCCTATTTGAACGTTGAATCAATGGGAACGAAGAGGAATAACTCTGCAGTGAACCTTTATGCACCAGATGTACACTCGGAGTCTTCTGCGTCTGCAACCACAATGAATTTATTTTTCACCGTGACAACTATTGCTATTAAACCTCTCCGAGCTAACTGTGACTTTTTACTTCCCCGTTTCGTCCCGTCCATTCTTTTTGGGGTTTCTTACTTCTTCCATCTTTACATCCCCTCGTTTTTATTATTCTAAATAATATTGTCTTTAGGTTACAATGACTTCTCCAACAGCTCTTGGACATCTCAATTCTACCACAGTGGCTGAAAGCCTCTCCAGTCTCGTGGGCAAGGAGGACCTCTGCAAAAAGATTGGTTCGAAGTCAGTCTCTATTTGTACCTACCAGTTTCTTTCCGGTAATTTAGTAGTAGTCCGGTCAACACAAGTGGTGACAATGCTGTCAATATCCTGCGTGGCTAAAATGCTTGGAGTGGGGCCTAAAACTTGAGCCAATGACATGATCGACAAATGAGTGCTGCCACAGTACCCTTTTGATAGCATTTTCGGGCCGGATAACGCAGCTTTAAGGATTTGAGACCATGCACTACCTGATCAATAGCTGACTGACGTGCTCAAAAGCAACGTCACTTCAAAGACTGCAGCTGTTATTAGGCTTCACAGGAAGTCTTGAAAGGGAAGTGACTCATCAACATTGACTGACGGACACTAAATAAATGACTTCATATTTCCGGCGAAAAATTCCTCCCACAGGTGCAGGCTGAAAGTGCTCGAAAAAGTTTAATAACTTATAGCGGTGTATGCATAGGAGCACGAAACCCTTTGAAAATGTGCCAGCAAGTTGACAAAGACATACAGACTACGCAAGTGATACAAGCAAGTTCCATAAAGTTCTAAAATTGAAAGCTTCGACATTTCTTAACAGAATAAGGTTGCCTTTGACACTTTAAACGTGCACTTAATCATGGATGCACATTTGAGATACCTAATTTTAAGAAATTGAATATTTTCATAGGGGAATGTAAATTAAATTTGATTAATTAGCGCTAGAACTTAGGTTTATTTTTAAAAACGGAGCAGTTGATGCGGGAGTTATTTGGCGCATGTCCCAAGAGTACAAATCCGGTCATTTTCTTCAAAAGATCTAAAATAATTACTTTCCATAAGTGCCAAAATTTATAAAAAAGGTTGATTATTTAATTTAAAGTAACGATGTGAAGAAAAAACACTAGGTAAAATCCCAAAATCATCAACGATTAATTCGTGAAAGTTTTGGCGCTCCAATTTCCTACCTTTATTTTAGCAAGACTCAAAAATTCATCCATTATAAATGAACAGTTAACGAAATTCTTTATTACTCTTCAAATGTTAACTCACTGGAATATAACGTGTCTAACGAATGCTTCCTTTGAGAGACAAAACCAATTTGTGCGGTATATCACGTCACAGCGTTTGTAGTTTTTTGTTCTTCAGAATTGCCCAAATTGTTTGAAACACTAGCCACTCATCTCAAATGCAAGTTAGGAGCATTGTTAAAGAAATCTGCAATTCAATTCTTAACGTTTTCTTGATTTCATCTTCGTTTCCCATTTTACAGTGATGACTGAGGCGTAGGAAGTAAACCACAGGGGGTAAACCCTTGGCATTTTATTTACCCATAAGGAATGAGAAAAATTTCGCTTCCTCCCTGAAGTTATACTCTGATGTGAGCAAAGCTGAAGCCACAAGCAAGATACCTGTTCAGGCATTTAAAGTCACACCTACCTGCCTGCTCTCCTGAGTAATCAAGCTCCTAAGATGTCGGAGGGATTTATGAAAAGCAACCATCTGCCAGAGCCTAGGACGGACAAATCAGCATAAATCGGGCTAGGGGAGATCAGGGCAGCAGTTGTTTTTAGCCTATTTATGCCTCTAATCAGTCAAACACATCTCCAACCTGCATTTATATCGAAAACACTCGAATACGTAGTCGCATATACTGCGGAGCCGGTCTGGAGATTAAATCTACCCCATCAAAGCCGGACAAATGTCAAGGCCCGAATGAACTCTGGTTTCAGGAGACTGCTCATTCATCCGTTAGGCATTATCAGTAGAAAAGTTAAGTAGGCAGTGTGCAATACATCTTTGGTCATGGCAGTTGATGTTGTATGTGACTGGTTAACCGGAGGAGTAAATAATGGATACTTATTATTGCGTTTCGTTTACATGCGACTCTACAAACATGCAATTGATGTAGACTTACCGAAGACTTGCAGTGTAATAAAGTTCAATACACGCATACCTACCAGAGAAAGACCTATGCCCACTCTCAAGAAGCATATATTTTTGTTGAAAACTGAGCCAAAGATGGCTAGGGGCAATACAAGGTTCTTGGTTGTCCATGATAATGAAATTCCTTTTGTGTTCCTTCTCGTTGTAGTCAGTTTCATGAAGACGTCCAGGGTTTTGTTTCTTCAGTCATCCAGTCATCCTTGTATCGTGTCTACGATGGATATTTTCGATCACCAGAGGAAGCGAAAAATCGGTGAGGTTGTGTTTTAAACCAATACGTTTTCGATACGAGAAATGTACAGAATTTAAATACAAAATAACCCCATCTGGTAGTCAACAGGATGACCCCCCGACTCCAGCTTCACCTTAGCTGTGCATAACTGCTGTCGGGTAGGTGAGACGGGTTGTACTGCTTTTATAGCAGAGTTGGCGATTCCTCCAGTTACCACTTTCAGCTTAAGACCTGTCAATTCGACCTCTGGAAGGGCGCAACACTTGCAAGTGGTGTTTCGGATCATGATCCTGGCTCGAATGTTACTGCAATCCCGAAATTATTTGGTCCCACCTCGGCAATAACAGAGCTTTTTGGGCTTTTAAATATTAGACTTTGTGGCCGAAATCCTAAGTTCCGGCTTAGACGGAATTTGAGGCCAGATTATTCGGCAGGGAAGGGTAACAAAGCGCATTTGAGGAGATTCTGTTCCAACTCCCATTGCATGAATGAATATGAGGATGATAACACATGTGTGGTAAACCCTTCTCAATGTGCTTTCGAAATTATATGCGAATGAAGATACAATAATTTTTTTTTGTTAATGACTTCATGGTGTGCCTTTTGAATCGGCCAGATGTGAATCTCAACAGCTAGTTTTCTTCAGTTTTTCCGAAATGAACGGTTTGGCTTAGTCATTTGCGAGTTTTGGTTTCCTAAGTCTATCATTTATCTTGGTTAGTGTCTTTTGGACTTTTTGAAAATTATTTTCATATAACTTTCATTATACTGCACCTAACGTCGAAGGACTCTGAAAATGTGCGCTCAAAAGAAGATGATCAAAAAACCAATTGAAATCTACATAATAATTAAGCACTGACTGCTGAGTGAGATCACTGTTGCCAGTCTATGAATATTCGTGGTAGGAAATTGCAGGAGATGCTTATCTTATTGTGCAATTTTTACCACATACTATCTAGACAATTCATATATGTGATTATACTACTTATATATCTCTATCGGAACTTCAAATGTTAGCTGAAGATTTGCTCTTTTAAGATGTTTGTGGTTTTTTTGAATAAATCTCCTTCTTTCTAAGGAATTCTGTAATACAAAACCTTCTAGAGTCCGTTATGCTGTTTTGCGTTTCATGAGTGTTCACGGATAGTTCCGTGCCTTATGCCATTGTTCATTGCTTATTTAGACATTCTACATTGTTACCCGACTATGACGATCCAAACAGCTTTGAAGCCTATTATTTGATCGACCTGGCCCTCGAAAATTTCCTCAAACCATCTGAAATAGAAGATGAAACTCAGTGGCGTCCGCGGGCAAAGCTCGAACCCGAGCCCTCCCTTGTACCAAATATTACCTGGCCCACAAACGAAGACTTTCACCTCTGGTCTGGGGAGCCGAAAGCATCGCACAGTTCATCAAGGTCAGTCGAACGGTGTTCGGATGCAGTCTGTTTCGCTGGTTGAGCGTGGAGTGGGCTATGGTGTGATTGTACACACTCGTCTGTTTTATGTATTTGTTGGGGTTGCCCCTATGCATACATCCTGTTTAACTCCAGCACAGGAATACACATATGCAGTTTTGAATTTACAGAGCTGGAATCTATCCTCCGACTGGACCTACAACATCGAGACGCTTCCGATGACCGACGAAGTCTACGCAATCAACTACAGGTATAGGGTTCGCTTTAGCATTCCCACTCAGAGGACTCCGGTGCCCCGCCAGACGGTCTCCGTATACTTTACACTCTCAAAATCCAAAGTAAAACCAAATGTAAGTCTTGGCTTAGCAAGGTTTCCAGTACTTCTTACACTTTCAATCGTTACCCTTATCCAAACTTCAGTTTATTTTAAGGATATATTGGGCTTCTGACAGTAGCCCTTAATATTCACTTAGAATCGAGATAAGACCGATATCTGAGTCCAATAAATATTTTAAAAATGACTTAATCCGATATTTTGCAGTTTCTGAATATTCGTATTTAAAATTCATTCCGTCTGCGGTGAAGCTGTGGGAAAAAAAGAACCAAAAACGGCTATTCTAGTCTGTCTTTACATCTTCAATCATTCGGTCGTTGTTAAACTCCACCACATAAACTCTGGATTGTAGCTTCAGGGCCAAAAGTGACTCGCCAGTATTGCAGAAGAAGAAGGTGCAATTGCTGGAACACGAAGTTTATTGGCCTGACGTTTCGGAGTCTCACTCAAATCCGAAACGGTCAGCAAATGCACCAGATGTGGTCCAGTTGCGAACAAAGCAAATACATTGGAGAAACTGCAAGGTTACTCTGGACGCGAATGGCCGAGCATGCAGCAGTGATGGGGACGAATGACGCTAGCTTTCAGGTTGCGGCTCATCTGACGAGACTCAGCCACACTTTCAGGTTGCACGAGGCCGAAATCCTCACAAGGGTTGACAACCTCGTGAGCCGTGAGCTGCTCGAGTCTTTGTCCGCAGGCCCACAGTTAATTAACAAGCGCAATAAGCTCTCGCTCCCATATTCTGTGCTGAGACTTTGCCTGGGCAGGGGAATCAGTCATGTGGGGAGGGCGCGAGCGACCGACAATTCCAGTGACTGTGAGCTGAATTTGCCGAGCTTTTATCACGCCAACATCCAACATGGATGATGCACTCGCGACCCTTAACTGCTTGAACGCGGACTAACAAGCCATCAACGCATCGATTACAACCTTCAGTGGTGATCGTGAGAGCTGCTAATCATAATACGCACATTGTCTCACGGCAACTGCGTACTGTACAAACTGCACCTCTTGTGACGCCACTAGCCTTATCTGCTACCGTCTCTGATGATGGGGTCGAGCGAAAAGAAGAAACGTCAGGTTCTATTTACGCAAACTAATGATGCTAGTGTTCTTGCCACCATCGGATAAAGTCCATATTGACTCCCAAAAGTAGGCCTGCACTGTTGTTGCTGCAGTAGAAGTCTGTTTTCTGCCTCAGCTGTTGTTTTTGTCCTTATTCGGCCTCAGAATAATAAACAAAGATCTCCCCTTCATAATGATTCCGGTCTAGAGTACATACGTAATAGTGCTTTTCGACTTTTCTGACACAGCTCATCTGGAGTGCTACCAGGGAAAAAGTGTTATCATAATTAAGGGGTGCGAATTGCGTCAAAAATTAACCTCGTCCATACGATACCAGTTAATGAGTTCTTTTTCCCCAGGGTTAATAGAGGAAATAATGTCTTCTACACAACTTGATTGAAAAATGGGAATCTATATTTTCTATTCGGTGCCTTTCCAAACTAGGCAACACGTAAGTTAACAGTGGCCTGAAGTTTTCAAACATTCCATTGGCGCCATTAGAACCCAGTGAAAAGAAGGCGCGCAATGAAATGGCATTTCGAGATTCAAGGGACCATGTGTCTAATGAAAACTACTCGTCATAGGCAGGGCGTTAACCGGTTGGGTTACAGCACCTGATATTCCCGTCATGCTTTGGCGCACAATCTACTTCGAAGCAGATACTGAATCTATCCTAATGCCTTATTTTCAGAAACACGAAGTTGCTGTCTTCTACGTGATTGAATCTCTCGGTTTGGTCCACAGGTAAGTTCATTCCGTGCTGCCTAATAATGCAGGAAATACCAAAGTAACGTTTAAATAGAAAGTGTGCGAGTAGGTCGCAGTATTCTGACGTTTTAGACAACTATTAATATCAGCTTTTGCCCACTGGCATTCAGGCCACGAAAGAAAAGTAAAAGTTTATGGCCACAAAAAATTAATATTCAAATTGGAAAGACTCTCTTTAGCCGGACACATATTTTCAAATAAGCATATAAGTGTGCTGGCTTATTGAAGGGCAATACATTAATAAAATGGAGAATGAAAAAGCCTTCCTCTTTTAGTGTTTATTTGCATGAGATGGTAAAAATAAAAGAAAGGATTATTTGTATCTATGCCTGAAGATGTAAATAACCTGATGATCAGGAGGTGGTAGGCTTGCATCGTCATGGCCACTTTGCCTACGAAATGTGAACTTTGAACTCTCCCTCTCTAGAGTGCGATGTATATGACAACTGAGCATGAATGTCGCTAGATGTCACATGACAGTGGAATTAGCTCACCTACCCTGATTGCAGGACAGAATGTGAACGTTTTGTTTTGAATTTGGAGCTCTGATTCAGCATCCTCGCAAGCGGTTGACGTCTTGGGCGCTCTGACACCAACCCATCGTCAGACGAAATCAAAAAGTCAGTAAGTGAGATTACCACGCTAGAACGGTTGGGGGCCAATCTCCAACCAGGAGAACTCACTCTTTGAAACAAAAGTTTTACTTATTTGAAGTTTTGCTCTTGTGTTCAAGAGCATCCTCGGCGATGGAAGGCACCGAGAATTAATATCTACATATTACATAATATATAACGGTTTGAACATCGCGTTCGACGATGTCCACCGTGTGCTACACAGCATAGTGGTGCAAAGACGATGCCTTGCGCTGCATTTAACCTCCCTCTCTGTTCCATCCCCCCACCTGGGGCCCGGTGTCAAGACAGATTCAAGAAGACCGAAGATTAAAGAGGGCGCAGGCTCACCCCTGTGGCCCACCCCAAAGAAGGACACAACAACAAACGAGGAGAGGCTTGGATTCCAACTGAGTGGGAATTCCATAAAGGCCAAATTAAGAAGGAACCATTGCAGTTTGACTCTCAGTCTGGGGCACAGAGTTATTCCGTCATCAGACAGCCTTCCAAGCCACAACCATCAGTGCACCACGGTAGCTTCAAACGCATCAGGTTTTTTTTTTCTTTCTTTATAGCTAGGAATAGCTAGAATATGCGCTGAGACCATCGAATTCACTCTACCACCACCACTAGCATCAGACCATCGTCCGAGCTGATCACTTGTCTGATACGGGAGTGGGCGCAGTGGCTGACAGGGCTAACGAACCCGTCTGCACGCGCCACAGCACGACCTCACCCCCCTTGACACTCGCAGCAGAATTACAAAAACCAGGAAGTAAGAGGGAACCATCACCGTCTGACTCCCAGTCCACTGGTCAGCCAATCAACACACAAAACACACTGGGCTGATTCATATGGTCTGGTAAAAAAGCGTTAATTGGAAGCCTTCAAGCTGCGGCTTCTAGGGAAGCGGGATAGTCTCAAGTGTGAACCTTGAACTGAGGGACTTATGCAATGATGGTGGGGGCAGTGTGTGTGTGTGTGTGTGTATGTGTGTGTGTGTGTGTGTTGTGTTGTGTTGGTGGCACGCCCAGGGGCGGCTCCGGCCGCGCCAGCGACCTGCGCCCTCTCCCATCTCCGGTCTTCTTGACTCTGTCTTGACACCGGGCTCAGGTGGGGGAGGAGGAGAGAGTGCGGTAGCTGCAGCGCAAGGCTACTATCACTTAAAACTAATTCACGCGCAAGTCACCGTCCCTGCACCACCTGGTGTGGAGCATACGGTGGACCTTGTCGAAATCGACGGTCGAACTGCCGTGTGTGTGTTGGTGGAGATAGTGTGCATTGATGTGTTCTAGTCTACGGTGGCGTACCGCAAGTTATCTTGGAGGCGCATGTGGCCTAATACGCCCATGCGGCATTTTAATGTATGAGAGCAGTGAGGGCAGTAAAGACGGGCATGGCGACTCTATGTCAGGCCCCAGGCACTGGTCTTCTTGACTCTGTCTTGACACCGGGCTCAGGTGGGGGAGGAGGAGAGAGTGCGGTAGATGCAGCGCAATTCAACTATCACTTTAAACTAAATCACGCGCAAGTCACCGTCCCTGCTCCACTTTCCCATGGAGCATACGGTGGACATCGTCAAACTACGACGGTCGAACTGTCGTGTGTGTGTGTGCCCCCAAAACGGGCCACATGGTAGATGCGTTGGACCAACACGGGGGCCACATTAGGGCATGGCATGCGTTATTCGGGTTGCGTTCCCATAACAAATGCCGAACATGGAGGTGTGGTGGCACGCCTAGGGGCGGCTAGGACTTAAGGGACCCAGCCACGCCAGCCACCTGCGTCCTCTCCCGCCTCCGGTCTTCTTGACTCTGTCTTGACACCGGGATCAGGTGGGGGAGGAGGAGAGAGTGCGGTAGATGCAGCGCAAGTCTACTATCACTTTAAACTAAATCACGCGCAAGTCACCGTCCCTGCTCCACTTTCCCATGGAGCATACGGTGGACATCGTCGAACTACGACGGTCGAACTGTCGTGTGTGTGTGCCCCCAAAACGGGCCACATGGTAGATGCGTTGGACCAACACGGGGGCCAAATTAGGGCATGGCATGCGTTATTCGGGTTGCGTACCCATAACAAATGCCAAACATGGAGGTGTGGTGGCACGCCTAGGGGCGGCTAGGACTTAAGGGACCCAGCCACGCCAGCCACCTGCGTCCTCTCCCGCCTCCGGTCTTCTTGACTCTGTCTTGACACCGGGCTCAGGTGGGGGAGGAGGAGAGAGTGCGGTAGATGCAGCGCAAGTCTACTATCACTTTAAACTAAATCACGCGCAAGTCACCGTCCCTGCTCCACTTTCCCATGGAGCATACGGTGGACATCGTCGGACTACGACGGTCGAACTGTCGTCGTGTGTGTGTGTGTGTGTGTGTGTGTTGGTGGCTGACTGGTGGTCTAAGAGTCAGGCTGCGATGGCTCCTTCTTCACGTGACCTCTGGCTATCTCACACATGTGAGATGTAAGCCGTTCAACCCCCTGTTGTGTGAAATCCTGGTGCTTGTGTTTGGGGGGCCAGGTCGTGTACGTAGTACACGTAGGCGAGGTCACTAGCAGCTGCGCCCGCTTCCGCATCAGACAACTGACCGGCTCGGACAGTGGTCTGATTTTGGGGGTGGGGGAGAGAGTGAGGTCGAGAGCTCAGCGCATTTTCCTCACTATAAACAATCTGACGCGCTTTGAAACTATCACGGTGCGCTAAAAGCCGTGGCTTGGAAGGTTGCCAACTGACGGGATAACTCGGACCGCGAGGTCAGCCCAATGTGTGTTTTGTGTGGAGTGGCTGACTGGCGGACTGAGAGTCAGGTTGCAATGGCTCCTTCTTAATGTAGCCTTTATGGCACTCCCACTCCGTGGGATCCGAGCCAGGTGTGGTGGCACGCCCAGGGGCGGCTCCGGCCGCGCCAGCCACCTGCGCTCCTCTCCCATCTCCGGTCTTCTTGACTCTGTCTTGACACCGGACTCAGGTGGGGGAGGAGGAGAGAGTGCGGTAGCTGCAGCGCAAGGCTACTATCACTTAAAACTAATTCACGCGCAAGTCACCGTCCCTGCACCACCTGGTGTGGAGCATACGGTGGACCTCGTCGAAATCGACGGTCGAACTGCCGTGTGTGTGTTGGTGGAGGTAGTGTGCATTGATGTGTTCTAGTCTACGGTGGCGTACCGCAAGTTATCTTGGAGGCGCATGTGGCCTAATACGCCCATGCGGCATGTTAATGTATGGGAGCAGTGAGGGCAGTGGAGACGGGCATGGCGATGGATTCGCAGGTGACCAACCAGGCCGATGTGTGAGGTGAAGGTGTGGTCACAGTGTGAGCAGGAGAGGTCGGGAGGGGCTGGATTGCTGTCGTCTGCAGTAGTCATGATGGTGGTGGTGCTTGTGGCTGTGGTGGTGCTAGGAGTAACAGGGTGGGGGTGTGCGTGGGGGTATCGGTGCTGTCGGTATTGCGGTGAGTTCTGCTGTCGTAGAGGAGCATGTGGCCGAGTAGGCCCATGCGGTGTGTGGATTTGTAAGGGCAGTATTGGCATTAGAGGTGGATGTGGCGGCTGTATGTCGCGGCGCCAGGCACTGGTTCACCAGTTTTCGTTCGATGGATGCACAGGTTATCGATCAGACCGATGCGTGCGGTGAAGGTGCATTTGCAGTGTGGGCAAGTTGGAACCGAGTCCACACCAGTGGTGTTGGAAGTGGTGAGATGGATGTTTGACAGTGCATCGCGATTTTTGTATTGTTGCTGGGGGCAGGGGTCGTCGCAGCAGATGTTGAGGCTGAAATGGTGGGGATGCATTAAGTGGATGGCGACGGGGGATCGGGAGCACCGTTAGGGTTGTTCCTTGTCATGCGAGGCAAGGCAGCTCTGGACGGGGAGGCGGCAGTTGGGGTCGTCCAGAGGCTGCAGTTGGTCCGATGAGGTTCAATAAAACCTATTATTGTCCGGAATGGTCGCTGACACAGTGGGTATGTTGGGGGCGGTTGATTGTTGGTGTTACGAGGCGAAGACAGTTGTGATTTACGAGATTGGCCTTTGGCTTTGGAGGTCATTTTACAGTTGAGTTCGTAGATTGCTGCTACTATATGTACTGTCCTCTTTCAGGCCGGTCGGTTCCGGGTGAGGTCTTCCCAGGTTGCAGGTTTAATCTGCAGTTGCTTCAAGAAAGTTTTCAGAGTGTTCTTTTATTCTCGCACTTGGCCCGTATGTCGACGGGAAACCATGACGATAGCTCTATAGAACATTTATTTTGGTAGTCGCTCGTGGTCCATCCTCACGTGGTGGTCACTCCAGCGCTGCTGCAGTTGTCTCAGCAAGGCGTAGATGTCAAGGAGCCCTGTTCGCTCCAGCACTTTCGTCTCCGGAATCCGGTCCTGCCATCCCAGCTTTAGTATCCGTCAGAGACAGCTGAAATGAAAGTGGTTGAGCTTTAGCGCTTACTTCTAGTACACCGTTCAGGTTTCCGATCCATACAACAGCATCAGAATGATGACGGTTTTGTAAATCTTGAGCCTGGTGCTGAGGTGGAGAATGTGGCGATTCCAGAGGGTGGTCTGCATCCGACAGAAGACTTACCTGACTTTGAAGATCCGGCAGGCCACCTCATCGTCGACTCTGGTGCTGCGGGAACGTGTGCTGTCCAGCTAGGTGAATGTGTTCACGGCTTGCTGTTGGACTCCATTGACGATGATGCAAGGTGCATTGTAGGCGGTATTGGGCGGCGGCTGACGCATGACCACCGATTTTCCGTGTTGGAGGTAAGGCCGAAGTTTTCGCAGGCAGTGGCGAAGAGGTACCTGCTCCTTGGCATGTCCCATTTTGTCGTTGCATTGAAAGCGCGATCATCGGCGAAGAGAATTTCTTGAACGGTAGTTTTGGATTCATGCGACTGGAAGGCCATTCGTAGACGATTAAGGACTTGGTCGTCCGTCCTGTAGGTGATTTGGATCCCGGGGCGTTCGTCAGGCTAGGCGTCCATTAACATGGCATAGAACATGAGACTGAAGAGGATAGGCACAAGGACACAGCCATGCTTCCCTCCGTTGGTCACTGCGAATGTCTCAGAGACAGCTCTGTTGTTCGTGGCGCGCGTCATTATGCCATCGTAAAGATGACGCGCCATGTGAGTGAATCGCTTGGGACTGCCAAATTTCTGCAGGATTTTCCACAGTTCTTCGCGATTGACCATACCAGATCCACGACGATAGAAGTGTCTCTGCATCTCCTGACACATTTCCTGCAGCTGGGTTGGAAGGTGGGCATCACAAGAAAGATAATTTTAAGTCAATTACGATCTTTGAGAAAAGTAGGAGATTTTTTTGAGTAAATTTTGCCGCTAGTTATCCCAGGTCGTCGGCAAAAGTTGAGAACATATGCACAAAAGCAGGTGAGAGGCACCCAAAGCACATACTTGGCGAATCCTTGCTTATATGCAGAATCTCTTAAAATCGTTGAAAGATAATCTGACGCCTACTTTATGTATTCAGCTTGTACACCCTAAGGAGAGGGTTTGGCTATCGGGATAAAAAGTAAGTTTTCCAAAAGATACCCTGCGATGCCTGAGATGCCATCTAGTCTGACCATACTGGGAAAGCCGCATTCAATCCCACTTCGGTTTTGGAGCTCCTGTCTAGCATCCTCGCAAGCGGTTTGCGTTTCACGTTGTTCGGGTCCGATATTGAGGCCTGACTGGTTTATGACGATGAAAAAAACCTCTTTGAGACCCCTGGCCTTCGGTGGTACTTGTTTTTGCCTTGGTTTCCGCTATAGCACTAGTAATTGACTGAGAAATAACTGAAATAGAAACATATGCCACTTGACCGACTGCTTATGTTGCTTATGCTGAACTGAAGGTATGCCAATGCTTATGGATTACATCCAAAATTGGGATCCCGCTTAAATTCGCTTCTCAGGCCGAAAACTGATTTTACTATTACACCTAATGTTACCGGAATTCAGGCACCCATTCTACATCATTATAACACGTAAAGCGCATATAAGCCTTGACTAAGAAAGGACTGGTGAGCACTTCGTTATGTTTCCTGCGTGTATGAATTTTTTAGCAATTTTTTATGTAAAAATAATTGAGGAGAAAGTTAAGAAGAAAATGTCATACATGTGTATTATTCCCGTGTCTCATAGCTCCCTCCAGTACGACTCTTGGAATTTGAGTAGTTGAACTAAGGAATGAATGTAGGCTGTTGACCTTGTTTTCTGCGTCTACAACATAGTTTGCCTATAATTTGTTCCAAAGTAGGTGCGCTGAAAGATATAATTTTATGCATAAGGTGCACTATAATTACTTTTGTCAATACGCCAAAATATTCCTTTTCGAGTGACAACAATTTAAGAATTGTGGACTTTTCAGCTTAAAATCAAAAATATGATGCCAAATAACTTGAACCTTAAAACCGGGCTGCAGGGACGATCCACCACCACTTATGGGGTATGGGATCTAATTGTCCCTAAGAGATATACCAGCGATTGGCCATCTCCTTAGTAACCTTAACTGATGATTGTTTTGTTACGGTCGGAGAACGGCAAAAGATCCGAATACACAAACGTAAAATAACGTTGATGCTGAAGTATGTATGGTCATACATCTTGTACGCAGCTAGATGCATGGGCCACCAGTCTGTTCTGCACAAGCGATTAGGCAGGCTGGACGCAAAACATTCAAGTCGGGAAACCTGACACCGAATCGGTAAACCGCGCAAGTTGATGTACCACTGACCTATAAAATTGTCCACTACGTTGTCAAGATGAAAATCCCATCAGACCAAATAGGATTTCTACATTTTTGTCGTTTTTCTCCGCGGATGCTCTTCTAAAAATTGCATGGAGACCTTTTTCATTGTGTTTTGCCTATATTGACGGCCTTTAACCAACGTGTGCATGAATGTGTTCGAAAATACCGACTCCGATGTAAAATTAGTAACAAAGGAGGAAAACCCCGGAGGCCGGGCGATACTTGTGCCATAATATCGACATGTGTCGTTACGCTCAGCCTACAAAACGGTTCGGTTTCTATGGCACGTTAAATGATAAAGCGAAATGGAGGAAGACGTAATTGGACTCCGACACGCTGATGGTAACTCAACCAATTTCCCAGTCCATCTGATCCCGGCCTATATATCCCCTCATTACAAACCGGAAGATCACTCAGCGAGCTTATTGGAACTTAGAAAGGAAGATATATTTGCAGAAGAGCTCCTGACAAGGACAAGGAGACTGGAATGACCATTTCTGGCTTATTTGTCGTTATCAGCAAGCCATACCCAATCCCATGTTTTACAAACCATGAGGCTCGAATCTGCGACCTATTGATAAGACGTTAAACGCCCCAACGACTGAGTCACAAGCTCGTTGACCAGTCGGTTGCCATGGGGGATATTAAGAATCTTAGTGGGCGCCCACCGGTCGCATTACCGGACCGTTGTGTCCTGAGACTCAGTCTTGAGTCCCGCTTGCATTTAGTTCAGTATGCTGATTGGTGCATGACTCCTCTGAGTGCATTTCATCGAGAAAGTTTTTACCTTTTTTGGAAGAGCAGACACCGACGAAGCGAGTTTTGTCCCAGGCGACTGTGTGCCCTGTATGCAGAATATGCATAACAAATTGAGACAGAATATATCGCTTCTTAACTGCCAGCTGATATTCGTGGGTGCATGTAGATAGGCATTTTCCAATTTAGCTACAATTTACGGTAACTCGGACATCGCATGGGATCTTGCAGGTAAATATCTTTTTATTCAAATAGCCAACACTATCTTTAGCGTTTGAAAGCTGGAGGAATAAAGTAGTTGTCGGATTGTTTTTCAGCGAGTTTAACATATTCTCCTTGCAAACAAGGAGTAAACAAGTCTTTGCTTTGAGCGACTGTTAACTTTTTTAAATATTTACTGAACGTCTGACGACGGCGACCTGAGGTAACCAGCGCAAAAAATATAAACTATACAGTTTTATACTTTTCCCAAACAACTTATACGACTTTAAATTTTATTTATTGGGATTCTTACTTTCCAATTCAAATCCAGTATATATGGAAGATTTTATTCTCAGTACCTTCCATTGCATAGGATGTTCTTGAGCAAAAGAGCAAAATCTTAAATAAGATAACCTATCGTTCCAAAGCGTGACTTCTCCTTGTTAGAGAATGTGGTCCGAGCCGGACTACTCTCCAGCAGAACGTCTGAAACGCCGCGAATTAGGGATGGAATTGAAGAGGAGACTTGCAGCTGAAGAGAACAACCGGGACGCGTGATACGGAGAAACGTGTTGTTGCTCCGAAACCAGCCAATGCTCATGATGGCAGCGGCAAAGTAGTATTGACAAACTCGAGGCAAACGGAATTTGGCCCTGCCGAGTGTCGCTAACTTAAACTTCTGTATACCAACGCCCAAAGTGTGTTTTCGAAGCTCATAGAACTGAGAATACAGGTAGCCGTTCTGTCTCCTGATATTATAGCAATCACAGAAACATGACTGTCACAGAACACCAGTGCTCGCGAAGTAGCATTATCCGGATACCACTTATTCAGGAGACACCGCATCCACCGCCAGTGTGGAGGAGTTATGATGAATGTAAAGAGCGCCTTTACTGTGTGTGAAAGGACAGAGAAGGGTACCAATGGTATCGAAACTATTCACCTGACTATAAAGACACGGGGATCACAGTCCCTAGAAGCCATGACCCTCTGCCGACTACCGGCGACGGACGCCAACGCTGGTACTTATTTGCTGGAGAACATAAAGGAGATTGGTATTCGACCCAATATTGTTCTCATGGGTGACTTCAATGCACACAGCATTCTATGGAACGATCTGCAGGCGCAGCCTTCGATAACCGTCTATTAAAACAAAGCTTGAATAACTTCTCACCCAACGTGTATTTGTACCAATTAAAGCGCGGGAAGGATACCAAGCTAGTTTTAAAGATATCGTCTTCACTAAAGATACTGAGAGTACAGACGAAGTATTCTGCCTAACTTCACTATCATTACAGTAATTTAATGAGAGTATAGTTTAAAATCCACACCATCTGAAATAAATGAAACAATGCCCAATCTATGATGAGGAAAACATTTGCCAGATTATAGCTGAGGCATCACGAATAGACTGAGATATTCTCTGCTCCGGCAAAGTAGGTGAGGACTGAAATTTATTTAAGGAATGGTTGTTGAAAGTAATAAAATGTCACTTTCCATTAGCAAAACTTAGGATAACCAAACGAACAGCGTGACTAACAATTTATAAGTTTATAATTCAAATTTCGTTAGCGCCGGGAAGGCACTGTCGAAACAAATTTACTACCGAAATATAATTATGACATTGTGTGTAGATATAATGTACAAATATGCAATAATGCAGGCAGAAATTGTCCTGTTAGGTCAATAGTTAGCGATGTTTTGAAATTAATTCTGAAATAGAAAATAGGCAGTAAAAATACTCCTGCCTTGAAAATGGAGGCAGAGTTCAGTGGGCCTCCATTTTCGAATAGAGAGCAGGAGAATAACTGCTTAGGAAAATGAGGTAGATAGAAACCCATACCCTCTTGTCCAATACACCATACGGCTTCGTAGGGGAAGATCGCGTGTAACTAACTTACTTTATACAATGCAAAGTTGGGAAAAAGTACTCGATGCAAAAGACACTGTGCATGTAGCTTACATGATTTCCAGAAGGCCCTCGCTAGTGTTCCGCACCAGCATCTCCTTTACACGTTGCAAATGTTGGGTATTGGAGGCAAAATTCTTACGTGGATCGAGCATTTTTTCGTTGATCGTTCCCAAGTGGTCTGTTTAGGTGAAAAGTGATAAAGGTGCATAGTCATCGAGAGTAGAGGCCCAAAAGGTTCAGTGCGCGGATCGATCCTATTTTTCTTGTTCATTAATGATTGTGTACAAGAATTGGACTGTTACTTTATTGTGTTTCAAACGATATAAAAATCTGGAAAGTCATCCACAATGTTACCGATGGAGACGATTTACAAGACAATCTTCTTCGATTGGACGAGTGGTCCCGCAGAGGGCTATTGTCCTCCAACTCAAACAAATGTGCCCTACTATGTCTGGGAAATCAAAATCAGGCCACTGATATGTGACCCTAATATCCGAACGGCATGCCACTCCGAGAAGCAGAAACACAGAAGGATCTCGGCATTTGGATGAAACACAAACTGAAGCCTTCTACGCAATGTTACAAAACGACTTAACCCGCTAACTCAATGCTGTAGGCTTTCAAGCGGTCATTTAAAGTTTTAGATGAAGACTGCTTTTTTAAAGCCTGTGGTACGTATGTAAGGCCACATCTTGAATATGCGATCAATGCCTGACGACTATGGGCTAATCAGGATTACAACCTACTTGGGAGAGTGCAGCGGTGTGCCAAAAAAATTAGTAAGAGGTCAAGGTGATCTTCCATGCTAGCTCCACCTAAATAATGTAAATCTCTATCCTCTGAATTATAGGCAAGGGCGCGGAGCCTTGATACAAACCTTCATTATCGTACGTGGTTTGGATTGCGCGCTCCTAAGTGATGGTTTTTTCCAACTTGCCTGTCAGTGACTTGGTGCACGGAATGGGCGCAGCTGCTGATGACCTCATTGATAGCCTCATTGAACTGGCTGCGAGGTCTGAGTGCACTTGTCGGTTGGCAACCTTCCAAGCCACGGTGATTAGCGCACAGTGATATTCTCAGGCTTGGATCACACATGCAGCGGAGGAGCCACATATAGAAGGAGCTGAGGATGAAACTTCCCTCTCAGTGAGATGTGCAGGTTAAAAACACGTTTTGGGTGGTGTTGGTTGGGTCATGTGTGATGTAGAGGCTGTGGAGTGCAGATTTGATAATATGGTATCGCCGTCGGTGTTCTACCACTGGTTTTCATGTTGGGGGCACTATGCCATACACATATGAGCAAAATGGGACGAGTAGGTCATTACTGCGATCGGTGGGCGCCCCTCTACCATTGTTAATAGGCATGATGGCAACCAGCAAGATAACAAGTCCATGTCTTAACGGTTAGAGCGTTGGACTTCTGATCAAACAGGTCGCGTGTTTGGAGCCTCGGGTGGGGCACCACCTGGGGTTTGGTATGACAGATGACGGCTTATGATCCAGAAATGGTCATTCCAGTCTGTCTTGTCTTGTTCGGCATTGTTTATCGGCTTTACTAGTATTTGTCGCTATGCGGCTGCTGGCGGGCTGGAAAGGGAGCTCCAAGTCAGAATGGCACTAGTGAGTCCCGTTAACGTTTGGTGAGCACCTATCCACCATACATATGCGTTTATATTTATATGTCTGCATATATGCAATCCTTATCATTACAATTAACGTGGATTATTTTTGTTTTGCTGCATTGCAGGCCCGGTGAACATATATTTTCCGAGGAATGGCTTAAAATGGTCCTCCGACAAAAAACACAGTTTGGCGAATCCTTGAAATATTAAGTGCACTTACATCATATTATCCGGTTCTTCTAAATCCCACCTGGCTAGTTGAGGGCTGCACGCCATCAGTGTTTTCGTCAGCCTGCCAAAGAGCTCTTAACGAAACAATACTTAATAATAGCCTGTTCCTTTCCTGTGTGGCATTAAATAGTTTCTAACTAGCCAGCCCTGAAGGTAGACCAAACGCCCGCAACATTTTCTTATCCACATGTTTTTGAATAGCAGGAAATGGGTATAGTCTGTTCCTCAGTCCTGGAAGTTTATGGACTCACGTGATTTTTTCTGACTTTATTCCTTTAAGTACGGCATTAATACACTACTCTTTTCCCGGTCAAAATATGCTTTACTGAGTTGTTTATGGTTATTCGCGGAATTTAATAATTTATAAGGGTCCCAGTCGACGTATTATTGATCTTTAATGCAGCTGGCAAATTCATTATAATGACGTGAGCATGCAGGGTGCGCAGACCACTTGCGAATATGGAGTAAAGTTTTATGTTGACTGGGACGTAGAGTGAAGAAATCACTTTCAAAGATCTTCTTATACCATCCCTCGATATCTCCATATAGTATCTGGAAACAATGGACATGTGTTCCCGGGTGCAGTAGTATAAGACTTAGTAAACTCTGGTCGTATACCGATTACCGAAGGAAATATTTATCGTTTTCTACTAAGAAAGTCTGATTTTAATGAATTCTGAAGGTGCAAGGACTGAGACATGATGTTATTCACTTTTATCTATCTGCAACGATCCTGTGGACGATCGCGTCAATATGGAGTCGAAGCTGCCGCCTGCTTC
This sequence comes from Schistocephalus solidus, assembly GCA_017591395.1. Classification (NCBI taxonomy): domain Eukaryota; kingdom Metazoa; phylum Platyhelminthes; class Cestoda; order Diphyllobothriidea; family Diphyllobothriidae; genus Schistocephalus; species Schistocephalus solidus. Next base: position 15,172 of record WEDG01010635.1, on the reverse strand, counting down.
GTGAATTTGGGTGAGTGTGGTCAGTTGCTAAGTGTGTGACCTTTTGAAGGGAAGGCAACATCGAAAAAAACTGAGGAATGACCACTTTCAAAGAAAAAACTTCAGTAGAAGAAGCAAACCGAACAGGTTTATTTGCGCAATTAAAGGACATATAGAAAATAAAGTCATTGAAAACTTGCCTAAGAAATGAGTAACAAGCGGCTTTTCTAGTTTGAAGGTTATAGGACCCTGAGCAAATCGTATTTGGTGGGACGCTGGTTTTGATCAAAATATAACTGTTCATAGCATGCATAGAAAAGTAGAAACGACTGAATGTTCCTATCTGGAAGAGCAGTCACAAGACCAAATTACTCGACTACGTTAAAGAATAAATCTAATCACGGAAGTTACATCCAAGTTATTTCAAACAGAAACAGAAATGGCAGTAAACAGAATGGTAGCGAAGGTTCATATTCCGGGTGTGTGTACAAGTGAAGAAGAAAAAGGTTATTCGTTCACCGGAACCATAGCTGTATTCATCCGAGCTTTCGAACTCATACTTGAGTCCATCGTCATATATAAAACGGCAACAAAAAAGAGTAACATTTAGAGGGGGACAGGGGCCAATCAGAAACCGATGGCACCAGTCCGGAGGTTATTACGCAGGGCCCTGTATGCTGGCACCTGATCGATAAATCAATTGATCGAATTGTCATCGGAGGCCCAGGCTTCAATCAATTCTCGACTTGTCTTACATCTGTCGTAGACGATTATCTTCATGGCTGCGCAGCTAAACTCGTGACCCGTTTCGTAGGTGTGGGCAGCCACTTGCGATAAACCATCACCCCGTCTCACAGCAAGCTTATGCTCGTGTATGCGCGATCCAAGCATACGTTCAGTCTTTCCTGTGTAGTTACGGGAACAGTTTAGGCACGGGATGCGACACACTACCCCCGACTGCTCATTAGGATTAAAATTGTCCTTGATTCTCGTGACCTTACTGCGCATGGTAGCTTTGGGTCGGTGTGCGCTTTTGGCAGCAAGTTCCGCAACAATGCGCTCAGTCGCTTCTGACCCATCCTTAATGTATGGCATCGAATGCCATACCATAGGGGTTGGTTCCGTAGGCATCGGCTAAATAAGTGCCTTCGGATAGCCGTTCCACATAAACTGGACGTGGAGGTAACGGGCCTCACGTACGGTTTCTGACGGGCTGCTGCAATGAGTCTGGATGAGTTTGAACAGTGTTATCATATAGCTTCATTTGTAAACCACCGGATGGTTGGGTTGCTTCAGACCCCTAAAATGTTCAATTGTTTTTTTGCCGTTTATCTCGGATGCTAGGCTTTAGTAAGTGTTCGAAAGCTCAGACGAATAAAGCCATAATTTCGGTGAACGAACAGTAAGCAGCTTTTCAGGCATTGTGTCTGGTAACAACTTCGTGTTTTTGTTCTTTTCTTCGGCGACAACCTCAAGATACACATTCGATTTTATGAGAATGAGCATGCGAAACAGAGACCCCGCCACTCTACTGAAGACTAGCGAAGACCTATAGATTAGTGTGAATGGAGCGAAAGCTGAACAACTTTCACTCATTTTTAAGACAATCTTCATGAAATTTAGCGAATTTGCGAATTAGATGAGGGTCCAGTGATTGGGACTGTACATTGCCGAAGCGACCGCTCGTAAATAACTGATGGCAGAAATGAGTCGAACTCTCCAAGTCAAGGTAAAATGCCGCCCAAATTACTGACGCAGCTCGCTGAGGATATACCAAAACAGCTGTCCATGCTTTTACAAGCCTCGTTGGATACCGGTTGCTTACCCACCAATTGGAAATCTGCCCGTATCAGGCCGCAATAGAAATGTGGCAGGGATATCTCCACACCCAACCAGAGATCAATTAGCCTCACAACAAGCTTCTGCAAAATTATGGAAAAAAATCATCAGGCAAGAGTTAATGACCTTCTTAGTGTGGCATAAAATACTATCCGATGCGCAGCAGGAATTCCGAAGGGAAATATCATGTGTAATGAAATTGCTTTATACGATGGAAAGCTGAACAAGAACACTCGACGCAAACGACACTGCGCATCTGGCCTACATTGATTTCGGGCATAGTAGGCAATCCTATTACATGGATGGAGAATTCCCTCGTTGGTCGTTCCCAAGTTGTCTGCGTAGGACGGCAGCGAGCAAGGTGCATATTCATAGAGATTGGAATGACACTAAGCTCAGTGCTCGGGCCGAGCATCTTTCTTTTTTTCCTTAATGATTGTGCACATGAATCGGACTGTTATAGTGCTATGTTCGTGGAGGATATAAAAACCAGGAAAGCCCCAACAATGGTGATGATGAAGCCAGTTTCAGAGAAAATATTAGTTGATTTGATAAATGCTCCCGCAGATATCTCCTGTCCTTCAACTCGAACAAATGTGCTCGGCCGAGTCTGTAAAATCGAAATCTGGTCCGTGATACGCGGCCTTACTAGATAAACGGCAAGGCCCTCCCAAAGGCAGAAACAAGAAAGATCTCGGCGTTTGGATGACAGGCAAGCTAAAGCCTTCTACACAATTTGGGAAGGTGGCTGAAGCAACCAATTTATTGCTGTATGACAGCAAGAAGACATTTACACTTTTCGAGGAAGACTTAATTTCAAAGGCCTTCGGTACTTTTGTAAGGCTACATCTTGAATATGTGATCCAGGCCTGGAGACCCTGGGTGCAGTGGGATTATAATCTACACGAAAGAGGGCAAGGACGGAGTACAATATCAGTAAGAGATCAAGTTACACTGACATATGAGCTCCGGCTAAATAAACTAAATCTCTGTTCTCTGAGGTATGAAAATTTGCGCGGACATTTGCGAAAACTTTCCGTAATGTGCGTGGGTTGGACGACGTTCCCCTGTGTTATGATTTCTTCCAATTCACCACTATAACCAACCGTCAGAGTATCCCTTCAAACTTCATGCGCCCAAAGAAAGATTGAATGTGATAAAATGTTTGCCTCCAACCGTTTCGTGAAACAGATAAATAAGCTGTACGAGTCGATTGTAATGTCTCAATCTGTGTAAACATTCTAACACCTGCTAGGCATACATATGCTGCAGCGCCACATGGACTATTTGACTACTTAACCTTAAAGCACCAGCGTACTACGTGACTCTGTCTTCATCCACTTATTTGTAATTTCTTCACATTTTTTTATTTCTTAAGATCTTTTTTCAAGAAATAGGGAATTCAAAGGCGTAAGTCTACTTCCCCAAATATACTGAAGTGAACTGAAAAATTGGATGGCTTGTACTTCAGTAAAATAAATAAATAAAAATGTTTATTGATATAGCATTTCTTGGGCACAGTCAATCTTGAAACCTTGAAATAACGTCCCAGTCTGTGACTAAATTCAAACATCGGCTTGAAGGACATATGCTACAGCATCAAGCGAAATCCGCGACAGTTCAAATTGAAAAAAACGAGTGTTCTTTGTTAATGATACTATTTGTTCAATCCAATTTATCAAGGAAATGGGCATAGGCCTTCGAATACTCTATTTGTATTTTGAAATTAAGTATGGTAAACAGAGGAAATATGAGGGTTGCAATAATTCAAAAATGACCATAAAATATTACAATTGGGGTGTGAGTCCCGAGGATTAAGTTAAATCCCTTATCGCTCTGGCTAATTTAGAAACAAAAAATGATTGCACTGATAATCTTGACTGTGATTCCATCATGCTTGCAGATGATATCAAAATCTGGAAAATAATCAGCTCTGTTGACGACGCGCAGAAACTACTAGAAACCCTTGACAAATTGGCTGTCAGGTCCAACAAGTGGCTTCTAACGTTTAATTTACCCAAATGTGTGGTCTCGCGCTTGGAATCTGGGAGAAGACGTTTCCCTAAACACAAGTACTACCTGACCGGCATTTAATCAAAGAATTAGATAAGCACAAAGATCTGAGTATCTGGATAGCTTCCAACCTAATGCCCTCCAAACACTCTAAACGAGCCATCCAAAAGGCGACGAGTATCATGCACTGGATCAGGCACGCTTCCATAGTCTTTCCTCCCGAACTATTTTCATGGATCTTCAGTTCCTTCGTTAGACCACATTTGGAATACGCAACGCCGGCATGGATGCCTTTGATGAAGAAAGACAGTGATCCTATCGAGCAGGTTCATAGACGGCCGACAAAATTGGTGGAAGGTCTTAGGACCCTATCATATCCAGAAATACTTATTAAGCTTAACATGTTTCCTTTATCCTATACACAAATGAAATGTGAATTGTTATGAAAATTCCGAATTATCCACGGAAATGTCCGTTCGCTGAAATCAGAAGATTGTTTTGAGTTCACAAACATGACTCACCTGCGTGGCCATCCATATAAGGTCAAACGCGAATGCATAGGCCTAGATCAACGAAAATTTTCCTTCTGTCAATGAGTGGCTTGACCATGGAACTCACTTCCAAGCAAAATAATGACGTCGAATACCGTGGATATGTTCAATCGACAGTTAGACTACATAATGTTTGATATTCGATGACTCTCTCTGCAGGAATATCTTCAGTCAACTATTAGCTTTACTTGATGAGTTCAATTTATAAATAATAATCAATAAATAAATTGTATATTTAAGGTCCAGCGAGCCCCATCATTACAAACTTAGTATCGCGGTATAAATAAATACAAAGTGGATAATTGCTGTACTATGTGAGCAGCCAAATTAACAGTGGAAATGATTAATATGGTAAGCATATCCGATTCAGAACGATCTGTCATTTTTAAAACAATAGTCAACAATCTTTGGCATATACGGTGAATTAGAAAAGAAGCAGTAAAAAACTCCTACGATAAAATCGGAGGCGGATTTTGGCGAGTCGTCAATTTAAAAAAACTTGGAGAAAAAAACTGCTTCACTAAAAATTTATAGCTCGATGCAATGGGCGGATGCAATTATGTGTAACATACAACTAAATATTTGATTTCAAATGTTTAACTGTATTTTATGTTATCAACAAGGGCTACGCCTGTAAACCTCAAAAAGCAAATATGCAATAAAGTCATTTTAAGTCACTTTATTGACGGAAAATTGGCTTTTGCTTTTGACCTCCCTCTTCACATTAAACAGTGGCAATAGAATGAAAACACTTACAACGATAAATAAGACAAACGTAAATATAAGGTCACCACTCCTGCCACAATCATCATTAAATGTACACTCGTTTCTCAGCAAATGAATTTCTAGTTTGCATTTAAATTTGTGAACAGTTTCTGAAAGGACGACCTCGTCAGTGAGTCCGTTCCATGTTCCAACGACCCTTTGCAAAAAGGCCTTCCGACGGATGTCTGTGTAGACAAACTTCCTCTGTGGTTTAAAGGGATGACCCCGCAGATGTTCCGTCCCAATCAATTCAAAGAAGTCAGCAAATTCTAGGGCGCAATCATGGCCTCTGACAATCCGGTAGGTTTGGATGAGGTCACCGCGTATTTTGCTTGCAATTTAGAGGAAACAGATCAAGTTCAACTAGTCTGGTTTCGTAAGACAGGTGACTAAGATTCTTGACCATCTTCGTAGCCCTCGCCTACACTCGTTCTAGCTGTAGATAAGCTTTTTTTAATCCATAGACGCCAGGTTTGGATGGCATACTCCAAGTGAGATCGAACAAATGCCTCGTAGGTTTTTTGGAATAATTTCTTATTTATCTGCAAAAATGCCCGTCTGAGCGCAAATAAGACCTGTATCACGCGTTTAGCTGCCTTAATACACTGTGAAGATGGTTTGAGTGAAGAGTTCATTGGAAAACCGAGTTCCTTATGTTCCGCAACAAGTGACAGGGACAGCCCGTCAAGAAGGTATTCGTAGGAATCATCCTCTTTACTGGTCCTTCTGGTACGGAATCTTAGGACCACACACTTCTGAACGTTAAACTTAAGAGCCAACAAGCAGACCAGCTGCTAAGACGGTTGACTCTCTTGAAGTGCATGCCAATCGGCATCAGATCTGATGGCCCTCCACAATTTAACATCGTCTTCAAACATGACGGCGCTCCAACCCAGGTCAGTGACACAATCGAGCAACGGCCCTAAGACGGAGTTTAACGAGCAGCTTCGATCAATGATACGATTGCACGCTAAGAAATAAGAGAGACAAGCACGCGAAAGGTTGCGATACGACGGAATCATCTGACGACGCCACCCAATGAAGAAAAAAAGCAATAAGTGAAAAATAAATTAATAACACCGAACCACAAACCAGTTGGAGAGGGGCGCGTGAAAGTTACTAAATTCCATCTTAAACATATATGGGTAAATATGAATTAATTTAATGTGTAACAAGTGGAATAACTGTAGAAAGTTGTGTACAAAATAAAATATGGCAAAAAGATACCACAGTACCCCCACCTATACTGAAGGCCATGTAAAAAGGACGCTGAATTTAAATGCAATGTTTAAAGTTATGAGGGATAAAGCGGTCGGGAAAGTGGACTCAACGGCCACTACGAGTGGTGTGAATGTCAGTGGCACTGAAAGAGTTGGGGTCGGGGTGGTGGGGGAATGTGGGGTATATGGAGAGGGTAGTGAAGGTAAAGGAGCATGGGGTAGGGGGTCGAAACAGTCTTGTCCTTGGCGCAAGTCCGGCAGTTCCTCCGCGACAGCAGCCTTGACCCGAGCGATGTTGACTACGTTCTTCTTGTCGACGCGAAGGATCCGGCAGGTCTTGGCGTTGCGAGAGAGAACACGAAACAGCCCTTCGTATGTTGGTTCCAGAGTCTTGCGCGCATGGTCACACCGAACAAACACATGGGTGCAGTTAGCCAAGCCTTTTTCGACATAAACGTCCGTTAATAAAGCTCGAGGCGTAACCGGGGAAAGTGAGCGCATAAACTGCTGTAAGTGATGCACAAAACTGGTAAGAGAGTCATCGGCATCACGCGAGGTTGGGGTGCTTATCTCGCCTGGCAGTTTGAGGGTAGTACCGAACACCCATTCAGCCACACTGCAGTCCATATCCGACTTGAGCGCCGAGCGAATGCCAGGAGCACTATGGGCAAGTTGTCAGACCAGTTGGTTGGGTCATCTGCGCACGCAGAGCGGTCTTTAGCCGGCGGTGGAAACGTTTAACCACTGGATGGTAGGCCGTTATCCGAATGCGAGTGCAGCCGAGAAAGTTGAGGTGGGCTTGGAAGAGGGCAGATTTGAATTTGGCCATTCGGTCAGTCGTAACCGTGGATGGGTACCAAAAACGGCGATCAAGCGACTGACAAAAGCCTTGACGATGGTGTTTGACTCCATATTCAACAAAGGGATAGCTTCAGCTTAGCGGGTGTTGCGGTCGACGCAGGTAAGGAGGTGAGTAAAACCATTGGTTGGAGGCAGGGGGCCTACGACAGCGAGATGCACATGGCTGAACCGTGCGTTGGGGCTATTGAAGGTGCCGGGTGGGCTCTTGTTGTGGCGCTGCAACTTGTTCCACTGAAAAATCAGATACGACCGTTCCCAAGCTTTGACTTCCTGTTCATGCCAGGCTAGATGAATCTTTCTGCGAGGAACTTTTGTGAGGCTCAGATCCCAGGGTGGGAGAGTCCATGAAGTGTGTGAAACACAGCTTGACGCATCAAGGCGGCTACGAAAGGGCAATGAAAAGGATTCGACACGTCACAGAGGATTATGCCATTCCCGGTGGTGAGTGAAACGTCCGCTAGCTAGAGACCGCTGACTAACTCGTCGCCAGGACACACAACTCGCCTTCAGGACACCCAACTCGTCATTGATCACCAGCCATAGCAACAAGGTCGATCCCTTGTGAGAGTTGGAGAGCAGAGAGTGATGGTATGGAAAGCATGTTGGCCACCACATTCTTCTTGCCATCAATGCGGCGGATGTCTGTGGTGAATTATGAGATGTAATCCAGGTGGGGAATCACTCTCAGTTGTACTTGTCGGAGTGGGACCGAAGAGAAAGGATCAGTGGCTTGTGGTCCATGAAAATGTTGAGGTCACGACCTTCAAGGAAATGTCGAAATGCTTCACAGCCAGGTAAATAGCGAGAGGTTAAAGACAAAATGTACTGTAGCGCGTTTTCGCCGGCAACAGTTACTTGGAGAAAAATGTCAACGGTCGATTCAAACCCACAAGGTGTTGTTGCAAGACTGCACCTACGGCTAAGGTCAGAGCATCTTCCATCAGGGACATCTGAGCTTCTGGAGCGGGATGCGTGAGCAAGGTGGCGTCAGCAAGGGAAACCTTAACGTTTTTGAAAGTGGTCAGTGCTTCATCAGTAAGATCGAGGGGACCCTTGGGACCAGACAGCATGTTGGTGAGCAGTAGCATGAGGTCAGCACAGTTCGGGAGGAACCGGTGGCAAAAATTTACCATGCTTGGGAAACGTTGCAACTGACGCTGGGATTTGGCCGAGGAAACTCACGAATGACATCTACTTTGGAGGGCAGAGGACGCAAACTATCAGAGTCGACATGATGGCCAAGAAAGTCGAGCGAATGCACAACAAAAACTCACTTGGAGGGTTGATGATGACGTCATATTTCTCGAGGCGAACAAACACCAATGCAAGATATTCCTTATGCTCTTCAGCACTCTTAAAAGCCACCAATAGGTCATCAATGTAGGCATACACAAAAGGCAGGCCACGCAAGACATGGTCGATTAATCTCTGAAAAGTCTGGGCCGCATTACAAAGGCTGAAAAGCATGCGGATGAACTCAAATAGTCAGAACGGTGTAGTAACAGCGGTTTTGATGATGTCTTCAGGGGCGACACGAATCTGATGGAGTGCGCGTACCAGCTCGATCTTCAAGAAAACCACTTTGCCAAAAAGGGTTCCGGCGAAATCCTGACGATGAGGGACTGGATACTGATCGGAAATACTGAGGTTGCTGAGGGCACGGTAGTCACTACAGGGTCGCCAGTCACCCGATGAGGCCTTAGGCTCCATGTGCAAAAGTGACGCCCAGGGGCTGTCGAGCGTTCGAATGACGCCCAGTTGTAGCATGTGTTCGCATTCTGCTTTCGTAACCGGCAGGCGCGCAGGCGCCAGCCGTATAGGATGAACGAAAGCATGAGGACCCGAGATATTGATGTGGTGCACAACATCGTTTTGAACCTCGCCGCTGCGAAACTAGTAGTTAATGGTGTTTTGATGTTGAAGTAGAAGCTCCCGCTAAGGACAGGCAATATCTGTATTCAGGACAGATAAATTGCAAGGGGTTGTAAAGGGAGTCAATCCTCGAAAAGATAGACCGGTAGTGCGATCAAGTAGGCGGGAATGCCGGCATTCCACTAGCAGGTCAAACTCGGCTAGAATGTCGGAGCCAAGGATTGCATGAGGGACATCGGCAATAACAAAAATCCAAGAGAAATGACCGTGAAGGCCAATGTTAAGGGTGAGGGAAAAGCTGCCGAACGTGGGAATGGAGGAAGAGTTACAAGCTTGGAGATGGAGACCATCGTTAGGACAGCGACGGTCAGCTAGAGTGGGAGGGACATCACTGATTCGGGCTCAGGTGTCCACTAGGAACCATTTGCGGGTCAAAGTGTCGAAGATATGGAAAGTGCGACCAGAGCCAGAGGATTCAGAGAAGGTGGTCGCCTCCATTTTCTGACAGACTTGTTTCCCTGTGGAGATTTGAAGGAACAGGGGAAGAGCACCGATAGGCCTTTGCGCCAAAATTGGTATGATACCAGCAGACATCAACAGTTCGAGGTCGCGAGTGAGACCGACGGAGGCTGGGTGAATGACTAGATAATCTGCGAGACGCGAGGCACGCAAGCTGGAGTTTATACGAAGCCATCTCGGCCCTCCTGTCCGCCATCTGCGTCACAAGGTGCTCATTAGGCGTCGCTAAGGGGGAAGTGGAGAGATGGGCAATGGAGGGCGGTTGGAACCGCTGAACCTCCAACATCCCGTCCGCCATCTCGGCTAGCCGTGAGACCGAGAGGTCCTCTGAGACGGATGCCAGAATGGTTTGAACATCCGTGGCCAGACGCTCTAGGAACATCACCTTAAACAGGTTGTCATTAAATATTCAGCTCACCACGAAGTGTTTGCATCCTTCTGAGGAGTTCGGTGGGTTTTCAGTCACCTAAACACTCCTCGCGAATTAAGTGATGGTAAAGTTGACGGTCAGATACAGTATACAGGCGAAGGAAAGCGAATTTAAGCTGGGTGTACGGTTGGTCGGCCGGTGGACACTGTATGACTGCCTGAACCTGCGACAGAACTACAAGGGCGAAGCCTGAACAAGCCTGTGACATTTGGTTACTACCTTGTTAATATTTGCAGAGTGAAAACCAGACTCAATGCAAAGCAAGAAAAGTTCAGATGCGTTTGTCCAAAAATCGGGTAAGGATAGAGACACCGCACTAATAGCATCGCCCATAATAGCTGCGGCATTGAGAGGAACCGAGTGAAAGTGCACGCGGGGAAAGGACCAATAAGGCACTGTGAAATGATTGGATGGCTCTTGTCGGCGAGTGAAAGCGCGTGAAAAACGCAGTGCGCGTTCTCGTTCAGGGTCACCACTTAAGCGATCAACTTCGACCGATAATACGATCCCACGCAAAGAAATAAGAGAGATAAGCCACTTCAAAGGTTACGATACGACGAATCATCTGATGACGCAGACCATTGAAGAACAAAAACAATAGGGGAAAAATCAGTTAATGTCACCAAACCACAAACCAGTAGGAGGGTGGCGTGTTACAATTAATAAATGCCAACTTAAAAAAACATGGGTAAATGCGAGTTAAGTAAATGTGTAACAAGTGGAATAACTGTAGAAAGTTGTGTACAAAATAAAATATGGCAAAGGGCAAGTACAAGAGCATTGGGGGACACTACTTAGAACCGGAGTAGGTGTTGAACTCGAGGTATCGATGCACACAGTTTGCAATCCTACTGTAAGAAAATCTGCGATCCATGTCACCAGCATTCCTCTTATTCCAATCTCAGATAATTTATAGATAAAACGTTTATGTGGGACACCGTCAAACGCCTTCTTGAAATCAGTGTAGATGACATGAACCCTACCAACTTCGTCCAGTGTGTGAGTCCACTGCTCTGTGGAGAGCAATAAACTAGAAAGACAAAAGCAACTCTGTCTGAAGCCGTGCTAGAGCTCTGAGAGTAATCGGTTTTCCTCCAGGAGCTTCATGGTCACCTTCTTTATTATACATTCAAGTATTTTACAACAAAGGGAGGTTAGACTGATAGGCCGATAATTTTTGACATTTGATCGAGCCCCACTCTTGTACATGAGGTATGAGGTATATATTTGCTGCCTTCCATTCGGATGGCAGTCTCCCTGATTCAAATGAAGAATAGTGGTTTGGAGAGGTCAACCGCCAATTATTTCAAGAACTTTGCCGGTATATTCTCCGGGTCAGGTGACTTTGCTTCTTTTAGATTTTGTAGTTCTCGATCCACGAGGGGTTCCGTTAAGAGTATATATTCAAGGAACTTGGCATACCGTCAGCTGTCAGATTTACCCAGTCTACTGTAGGTGCATTGAAATCTCCAGCTATAAGACTCCCTGGTGACTTGCTACTTCCTTGACCAAATGAAGGAGTGACTCATTAGCTGCACCTGGAATGTTTGGTAGTCTGTAGATCATCAATAATGGTAGATTTTGTGAACAATTTTTTTATCTTTATCCGAAGAAATTTATATTCAAGGAAGAAGGAGTGCACTCGTTCAACTGCCGAGATTCCTGTCCTTACGTATACGGCCACTTCACCTCCCTGTTTATTTCCACGGTCTCTTCGAAAGAGCTGGTATCCATCTATCGAAAGCTCACAATCCGCAATTTAGGCTTTGAGCCACGTTTCCATAAGGACAACGACATCGGGTGTTCTGTCTGAGACAAGTGCCTTGAGTTCTTTTATTTTCGAAAGGAGCCTCTGAGAATTAGAATACAAACATCTCAGTTTAGTCTGGGTAACTCCTCCGTATATACTTCTGCTCATTTCGGGGATTGAATGCCTCAATATGGTTCTCTGTTCACGATCCTTGGTACGATTTTTTCACGGAAAGTTGTTTTCACTCACTTGTCAACAATACGAGAAGCTTGAGCCTTTTATAAACATGGTTAGTACTGAGTCATTTGACCGACATAAGAGAAGTTTCAACTTTCTTTTAAAAAACGTCCCTAAGAGTAAAATCCCCCTGGACGTGGCATTTCATTTCCTTTACTCATGCGGATTTAACTAAAAGGTTGTCTTCACGTAGCAAAAACCCACAAATTCTGGTTCAACGTTTTTCTGCGATCGAAGTGGACATTATTTCCTCTAAGCACGAGCACTCAGCTCAATATTTGAAGAAAAACAATTTGTTTATCTGTATAGATAAAACCCAAATGGAACGTCGGGTTTAACCCTCATTGGCAAACGAGAATCCTACGTCAAAATCGACAATATCAAAAATTATCTCAGAGGTCGGCCCTCTTGTTATTACAAGCCCCCAGCCCTCCGGATCAACAGGAATTTCGATTCCACTTGGATCTTCACCCGTTCACCTTGTTCCTGGTTCGAGTTCAATTGTGCCAACGTCAATTCTTTCCCCTTCCAAGCAAACCACGCCTCCTATATCTGTCAAATCTAGTTAACCTAAGAAAACTCCCATAAATCTGAGTCATTGGCTAAGCCATGCATTAAAATTAGTAAGGTCATAACCGATGGGAAATTTGTTAGCACCTCAGCATCTACAACAGCTGTAAACGTTCACGTTTGCATTTTTACCAACCCAAAAAGTGTCCGAAATCCCCAAATAATTAAGTCTTCTAAATATGTTAATATTTTTTCGAAATAATTTATTCCTTTTTCAATGGCACGTTTTCCATCAATCTGTGCTATTTTCGTGGCGGTGGTTGCCCCCTTCATATTAATTCATACTTTGTACATTTCCCTTTTCAGCTGAGCATTTCGTTCTTCTCTGGAAAGGCATGCTTTGTTTCAGTCATCCTCCAGCGCAATAAAAAAGCGGTAATTGGCTGAGTCTATAATCCTCCGTGTTATTCTGGCAATGAACGCGAGCTCTGTGACCATTTAAAAAAGTTGCACAGGTTCAATTTGATGTCAAAATAATCGTAACCGATTTAAATCTGCCAGACATTGACTGGCAGGCAAATCCTCGCAGCCAAAACTTCTGAAATTGGTTGATACTATTCATTTTTCAAAATTTCCTAACTGGTTATTTCAGTGACTAGAAATGACATCATTTATGATGTAATTTCTCTGTATGGATATCTATCGTGATCGATTCACAAGTGATTACGCCCTAATTCACCGTTGTTTTCCAGTATCCCTATCACCAAAGCCTGAGTTAAAATGCAGTAAACTCGACTTTGCCAAAGAAACCATGAATTAATTAATAATTTCGTAAGCACCCTAGATTGGTACAGCATATTTTTAATCAACGATCCAAACTTTTTTATGACCTTTTGAAGAGCATCCCACAAAAATCCAGGTTTTTTTTTATCCCACTTAAGATTTTAAATTAAAATGCAGCCCTTTCTACTGTTCCCCATTTTCTCCAAAACATACTTAAAAAATTATGAAAACAACTTGACGGTCCGTCTAAAAGCTCTTTGTCAGTTCACTTAAGGATTGCACAAATAGTTAAATAAGCCTTGAAAATAAGGATCGCGCGAGATGGGCACAGGGAGTCTCGGGTACCAAGTGATGCCAATTCATCCAAATCTGTTGCGCAAGTGTTCCAAGTGTGGCCATCGGCGTAGCGCCTAAAGGTATCTCCACCTTTACTTGACTGCAACAAAAATTTCGTTACAGAGGATTTGGGCAAAACAGAATTGTTAAATTTATTTATCGATTTATTGCCAGTTTACAGGTAAGTTCAAAAGGGATACACATTAGAGGATCGAGCTGACAGTGAAAAAACTCCTGATCGTTCTTTCTAGTGGTTTCAGGAGAAAACAACTGTAGCTCTTTGATTGATTAAAGTTCGGGGCGAGTAAGGGTTGACACAGACGCACGGTGTAGTCGTTCTCCATTCAATGTTATAGATCCTGCATTCTTTACCTGATAAAGTTGTGTCGTCAAACGGTTGCTCGATTTCTACTGAGGAATTAGCCGATTACGGACTGCTGAGCCAGCAATATTGCCCTCAGCGTGAAGCCTGAAACAGGGTTCAGAGTCCGCGAATGCCACCGTAACGGAAGAGATATTCAACGCGTTGGCACCTTAAATTCGTAAGAGAGTCCTGAATGTAGAAAACTAGTGACAGCTCTCGTAAACAAAGGATAGCTTTGCTGAATTTGAATACTTCTGGGTAGCTTATTTCAGATTGCTTTAGCGTTTACGGATAAAACTGGCGGTATATTATTGTGCGTGCCAGAAAGAGAAATAAACATATAAATATGTTTAAATAAATAGGCTTATTGATTTGGCACTTCTTGGGTGCCATCAAATCCTTAGAACACAGAAAAAAAAACTAAAAAAACTCATCTTTGCATTAATCACTTTAGCTTGATTTTGTTTGTGTGCTTAAATAGCAGTGTTCAAAATGACGAGTTTGTTTTAGTTAAAAAACCTGTTTTCCAAGGTTAAGAAATAGCCAAAATTAGCAAATAAAACAGCTATACATAATGGGGATGAATGTACCAGGGTAAGAGTGGTTAGGGTCAAGACTAGTCTGTTATTGAGGTTCGAGAGCATTCATTTGACAGAGGTAGAAACACCTGCGGTCGATTCGAAGGGATAGGCACTTCCAATCAGATGTGAGCACAGTCGATTCCGATGTGAAGTCTGCCAACTAATTACACTTAGTTGAACTGATTACTAAAAAATGTGAAAATGTATTAGGAGCAAGAAGAGTTCAACGGTAAAAACTTTCAATGCAGTGCTATAGTCTTCATATTTGTATTTATAATATAGTGTTGATTATGTTTGATCTAGCTTTATGAAGCAGATAGTGCTATTCGTTTAATAAAGCTATATCAAAACCTGGGCGTGCGGCTCGTTTCCAATTCGAATTACGTAGAGCATATATGATGTTAACAATGGAAAACAAACATACTACTTACAGGCACAGATAAGAAATAAGTTTTGCAAATAAGTTTTCAAGCCATTTTTTAAAAAAAACAAAAAAAATATATTTAAGATATATTTATTGAATGACAGAGGTGGTTTTGCATCCCGAGATAGTATAATGAAA